>JAWPHD010006293.1:0-147242 GCA_037043455.1 Cyrtodaria siliqua | reverse complement strand
AGTTTAATATCCCTTGGTTTTAAGTTTTGTTTTTGGTAAATACAGACTAGTTTTAACACCAGCGTATATTAAGACTAGTATCCTAACTGGTCTGTATTTACCCTAAAAAAAAGAAGAATTTTTGGATATAATTGTGAAAAAAGTATGCTTTTTGGCATTGTGAATGTGACCGAATAACGTCCCCAAATTAGGCATAAAAAACCCACTGCCCCCCACCCTCCCACCACTCTGACTGTTTCATTATAGAATTACTGTACGGCGATCTTTTAATGTTACACCGGTATTGGCTAAACCTAAACCTGACAATGTACTGAGTATATTACTGTTATCACTCTGCATCTATATGATACACATTTCCGTCAAACTTGACAATTACAAAACAGGTTCGTTGCGTATGAATTAATAATAAAAGATAATTTGTATTGATAATGATAGCGCTTTAAGGTTTATATCATAGACCATACTGGTGTCGAAGGTAAAAAACTCCCGTAATCAAATCCATTAGCGGTAAAACAGTGTATGTTTTTTAGGAACTTTTAATTTAATCAAATCCATTATCATTATTCTCCCATCACTGCTAAAATCAACAAAATATTTTGAAATATATAATTTTTTTATGTCATACATAAAATGAAATATTACATTTTCATATCGTGCCCGGCCTTCGCCCAAATATAAGCTCTCGGGCAGATATTGGCATCTCGGGGCAATACAGGATGAGATATGGATTGAATGTTGTTAAACGGCTCATCAGCACAGTATAGGTTATTTAGAGCCACCCCAGAGAGAGGGGAAGGATACATAGGAATCTGGGAACTGTGCCCTACCCTTATTATCGAATAGATTCCTACTGTTCCTTAACGTGCTCTGAGGTTAGACCGATACACGGGACCGCCCGGTTTACGTCCCCATCCGAAGGACGAGGCTAAGGGAAAGTGTCTTTCCCAAGAACACATCGACGGAAAGGATGAGATATGAAATGCCTGTATATTATTCTCTATAATTATAGTATAACTGTATAATTTATATATTATTACTAATTGCTGATATTATTGCAACAATCATATATTTAAACCTGTGGTAGAATAACGAAGACAAATAACACATCTACATTTTATTTAATTATATGCAAGCAGTTTTAAAGTGAAATTGATACTGGACTAATAAACTAATACTAATGTTCGACAACATCTTCAAGATTGCCATATGTCCCTTTAAACTTAAAGTGTCCTATTATTTGTAATTTAACTGGGCGGTCTTTAATAATATCGCTGTAAACTGTCAACATCACAGAGAAACTTTCATGTTGTATCATCGTGTATCCATTGTGTTATGTGATAGAATTTCACAATATATCAATAAAAAAACAAAAAAAATAAAGTATCCCAATGAGCTGGGACAATTATACTTATAGTTAGACAAAAAAAGAAATTGTGTTTTTGTAACCTGACCTGTTTCCTGACCAGACTCCCTTATCACTCCTCTTTTTTTTTTAAAGTAGCTATCCCGCCAAATAACTACAAAATTACACTAGAAAACCGTTAATCGAAACTCTATCCAGGTGATCAGGTCATATAACAATGTCATATACAATGTTTAAAGTATAGGTTTATTAATAGGTTCTTAGAATACCGGTGATTGAATATCCGTAAAATGATGGTAACTCTCAATTCGACACTCCAGTTTTAGGGTTTGGTCCGGCCGGTTAAAGCTGTTTATACTGTGTATGTAGATTTTGGATTCTCAAAATATGTAAGTTATATATATACTTTGTCATCAGTATGTTTAGAAACAGTGTACATAATAATATAAAATCTAACTTGTTGGCGGGATGGCTTCTTTAATGAGAATAATAAAAAAATCTGTACAAATCGGGTTCTGCCACTCAAATATTAACTCATGTTTCTCCAGCTTGTTAAAATCTTCATTTAAAAAACCACGTTAAAGAACCATAGAAATGTATTCCCGAATTTCCCTCTATTGCTAGTAAGGATCGAGTAGCTTACATTTTTTAAATTCCACTCTCTGGGGTGGCTCGAAATATTGCCATATCGTAACATTAGCTTAATTAAACTATATCACAGGGGTCAAATATATTAAAGTTTATAGCTTTAGCTTACCCAGGGCTAGGCTCAGTCTCAGAGCTGGAACTTGGAGATGCGGCAACATCTGCAAAGATCCCTGAAAGAAAAATCAATTGTTGTTTTTATACATGTACAGTTAATCCTCTACAGTACTGCTGTACTACAGTAGCTATATGCAGGGGGGGGGGGGGGGGGGGGGGGGGTCATAGATAGAGGGGGTTTGGGGACAAGGCCTTTTTTTGGGGGGAACAATGGAACATTGTCCGTTACTGGTAGTATTTTTGGGGAACAAGGCCAAGGGAACATAGTAATAAAAATAAATGGATTTTTTTTTTTTTGGAGAACAAAGCAAACTATTTTTGGGGAACAATTTTCAGTGAACATACACCCCTACTGGGAGGGTCTCATCATAGAAATAATACATCAGTGCTATATTATTATTAAATTTTAACGGAAACAATACCGAGTAATGTACATACCTTTCATCCTTTGTTTTGTTTATGTCTGTCGGTGTCCCTAATCGAGGCGAACGCGACATGACTCATGTGGTCTACATGACATGACCTTGACTCGGGCTTGAGTAGTATTTTAGTAGCTGTACATGTTCTACAAGTATTTGTTACATCATTAAACCATAACAATAGTTAACACATTAATAGGTCTGTCTTTTTGCTCATTAAATCCTGGAATTGTGAAGTATTCACTTGCAATTATCCACAGTTCATTCAACCGAAAATCAACACAACAAATTACAGCCGACTGCAGAAAAGTTGCGATTAATAATAAGCGTCCAGAGCTGCTGATTTTTTTACCGTAAACATGCTAAAGGAAAGGCAGAAAAAGTGTTTAAAGGTTGACTTATCGACATTTTATTCGGGGCAGGAAATAACTATGTCCGGGAGTAGAAAATATTCATGTTTTACATTTCTGTTATTGATTTTCAGTTTTGCTTATTTAGCTTGTAGCCGCCATTTTGAATAATGTGTGTTGTGAGTGACAAAAAAGGGTGAGCATCTTTCAAAACGGTCTCAAAAAATGGGTAGTCATGAATTTTGCCGAAATTTTCAGGAAAGGTAGTAGAGGTACTGATCTATCATTCCTGTTAGTTTAAGCCAAATTGGTGACTACCCATTTTCTGTGACCGTTTTGAGAAATCGGCAATTTTGCAGTTTCAAAAAACTCAAAATTTCCCGCCGATCTTCACATTTGAACAGCGATTTAGGCTATGCAAAATATGCCAGTAGTAGTCAAAACGAATGCTATGGGAATGTTTAACGTATAAACTTACTTTATTCATTGTCTGTGTTGTTTTTGCATTCAAAATTGGCTTAAGCTAACGTTTTTTAAAAGACAACTGCAATTTCCGCGTAACTGCACGTGAGTGCAAATTGGGACTACTTCGTGTTAAAACACTTGAAACTCAAAAGTGAGTTATGCGGTGTGTGCGCGTGAAAAGCTTCAGCTGCTGCTGCACTGATTTGCAATACAGTGTATTGTTATTCAAATATGCCACCCATTTCTATATCAACAAAACATTAGTATATACCAACGGATATCCGCTCTTGGAATGTCTTTTACTGGTTTAGGGCTCATTCGTTTTAGTTTCAAGTCCATTAAAAAAAGCAAGTAAACTGCTTAACCAGAACAGTAGGAATGGTTTTATGAAAATAAACAATAATATACTGTCAAATCGAGCATAACATTTCGAAAGGCGTAAATCCCGTCATAAATATCGGATGAAAATATATTACTCAGCCAATAGTAATAATTATCATAATGATTTTAAATCTATTTCATTTTAAAGGAAAACAGCAAACATAAAAGGCGTGCACCCACGTATTCCTAATTGTTTTACATCGAAAATAGACTGACTAAAATCTGTCGCCCTATCCTGTTTTACGCATCTATAAAACAAGGTTTAAGTGGTAAATAACATCAGCGCATCTCAAGCGTGTCGTATCGTAATGTAAATTGCGTGTGACCCTGGAATTGTATATCTTTAATTTACCAGGTTACCGGCGTAAATCGCAATTTTGACACACGAATTAAAAGAAGATGATGTTAAACCATTTTGTAAACTGTGGCTTTTAAAGTGGCATGCGACAGTAAATTGTGTATTTATGTTTTATTAGAACGTGTACAACTGAAAAGTCTTATTTTAAAATTGTTTAAGTTTCCTAGATATAATGGATCACCCTTTGATTAATTACCGTTTCTGAAACATATTAGAGTTCATGTGTCTCCTAAAATACAAAAAATGTCGATAATAAATGGGGGGAAAAACACACACACACACAACAATTTCTGTGTTAATGTTTTGTGTGAATAAGAAACTGTTTGAAACGATAATAGCCTTTCTTTAGTATATACACGGTGCAATGATCAAAACTAATTTTCACGGATAAAATATAAGAACGGATAAGCACCTCGTTTTTTCGGATATAAAATGGAGCTGGAATGTGATGAGTGGCTTAAAACGGAGGAAAAAACGGCAACAAAACCGTAAGTTCATTTCATTTTTACTACCACGGAACACTAGTTTATGCTAGATTTAACTTTATAGCTAAATATAGTAGAACATGTATGTCATTTTCGCAAAATAAGCATTTGAAATGGTGCACTGCTGTGCGGATTTCAGTATTGACAATAATTAACAAACATTTTTACATTATTTATTCCATTTTGTATGCCTTTGTACGCGAGGATAGATACATAAGCCTTCATAGTTGCGATATAAGTCAACATAAAGTGTTATGATGAAATATCGGTTCATTTAGAGGTACGTAATATTTTCAAAGGCACTTAATTTGCACAACTACGCGGACAACAAGGAACCTCACTTTTTATCCAATAGGGCACCCAATAAGTAAGTGTTTTTGTCATTGCAATAAAAACGATATCATCTGAAACAAAACAAGGTTAAAACTTGTGTATGTGCTAACTAAAGTCATTTATAATATATTTAAGTTAATATAAGTTAATTAATAAATACTGATAAAGGTGATCATTTGGGACCCACAAACACAATTTAGAGAATAAAGCAGCAGACTCGGTTTTATTGAGTCTGTTCATTAAGCGGTATTCTACTTCAAAGCAACCTATATTGGGTCCGTTGGGTCCCAAAGGACCAGTAAAAAATAACACTACTGATTCGTATCACAGGGAGACTTTTACAGCCGCCACACGGCACTAAACGATACGTAAATTCATTTTTAATATGTTTACGTCTCATACATGTATTATCTGATTCAGGATGTTTGTTTGTTTAACGCCCTTTATCATTACAGGCCTGCCATTTCTCAGGCTTTGAGCCGGTAATTACCTGCTTTTTTATAAGTTTACAAGCTTACCGGCGTTTTTGTTAACTGATTTAATTTAGAGTTAAGTATACGCTATACAGGAATTTGATGTTTGACTTGTTTTTTTTTTTATGTTTTAAAGCGTAAATATTCTTATATTTTTTTGAGAATGTATCGGTCACTTGTAGGCAACGCGACAGTTTTTACACTGGAAGTGTTTATTTGAGTCTCATCATTTGTACAAATGTAAACATAAATAATGTTAAACCACATACTTAATAACCTCTGAATAAAGTTATTAAATCTGCGGTTAATCACATTAAAAAAACACTATAAGTGTGCCTTTTCATGAAAGGACATGCAGACAATGCCAGTGCCTCCAAGACGAGTATCATTTCGTTATCGATTGCAAAAATTATACAGAATTATTAAAATCGTACATAAAACAATACTATTGGGGGAAAAAAACTACAATTATTAAATAGCGAAAACAAAATCGAAGTGAGGAAATTAGGATTATATGTATATAAGGCTTTTGCTATTAGAACTATTTTGAACAAATATTGAACACTTTTAAATTTACTTATCGCTGAAATTCAAAAATAATAATAAAAATAAATAGATAAATAAAGATATATCCCTTGTGGGGTCAAAAATAGGATTTGTAGAAGTATTGTATTTTAACACTTAACATGTGTGGTATACGAGAGTGCTTCAAAAAGTTCTGTCACTAGGCATATATCCTTTGAACTGGTTATTACACTGAGATAAAGTAGAGTATTTATAGTACTACTGTGTTCGCTCTCTTAAATTCCACAACACAAATGAAACATTTCCGGTTATTTATACCCCTGAATTACCTCCCCCTACCCACACCTTTTGGATACTGGCATCTCTGAAAATGTCCTTGGTACAAAACGTTTTAAAACTTATTTGAATAATGCTATGCTTTTAAATTTTCTTGTACGCCATCTGTTGTTATTCGCCCATAATCAATGAAATGATTGTCGAGAATTCGGAAAGGTCTTGCTGCAAACCAGATATGAGTGAATGCATATCCCTTAATTTTAGCAGAAATAACACTGATTTTCTTCATTTTGTTTACGGAAATGTTATAATATCTTTTAAATGTCGTAATTATTCTCATACTATTAATATGTTTTCTTTATTTTTTTACAATTCCTAGTCCTTCAGTGTTTAAATTTCATATTCAACACATTATTGTAGAATTTTGTACAATTGTTAGTGAAAATATTGATCATCCAAAAACGCTATTTCAGAAGACTGCCCTTCCATTTAATGTCCATTTATCATTAATTTAATTTTACACGTTAGCTTAAAATGTTAATTTCTAAGACAATGCCTTTTCATCTACCATGCTTAAATTCTGAATCTTGTAATGCACAGATATAACTGGTAATGTATGAGAAATTTCAAAGGTCTTCGATAAGTACTTAAAGTGAAACAGGCATTTAAAAAAGTAACAATTAACATACCTGAAAAAAATCCGGACGAAAATGCCTCAGTATGTACAAGTGATGTGTATTAAATGTTCCATAACTTTCGTCACACAAAAGATACAGCCTTCATTTTACCATCAATGGAATGGTATTGCAATTTTCTTTCATTTGGTATCAAACGTCAACACTCAGAAGGAGCACATAATTGTTAAAACGCGTTAGTGACAGAACTTATTGAATGACCCTTGTATCTCTCCGTGTGGCAATGTTGCTGTGTTGCTTCTATTCCATGAACTACATAGTATTTGTTTATATTGTTGTTAACACTTTAAGATAACGATTTTTACTTCCAATTGAAAATATAACAAATAAAAGCAAAATCTCTCCCAAATGGATAACCACTAATGGATAACCACTAAAATTCGGTTACATTTTACGGTTCAAATTAATTGTAACCTATCGTAAACTTGCTAACACATAAGTTTAACTGCTATGTCATTATTCTCGTAATAGTACCGAATGTATTCTATGGTATTGCAATGCTTTGTTATTCTAAGTACATGTACTAACAACATGCCATCTAACCACATTTATTTGTACCTATTATGTAAACATGTTCATGGGCCATATTTGGCTTAAAACAATAAATAATATTACATTTAAAATGTACAAATGTCAGCATTCAACTATTAAATGTATACAAGAGACAATAAATACAGCTCGTTCATTTTGATATACACATATAGAAACAATGATACATTCGCACATTAAAATGTCAGCAAGTGATGTTAATCTTAATAGTGTACGACCTGACGAACGGATATAGTATATTTTGTAAATAAAATAACTAACATTAAAGCATGACAAAAACCTGCTTTCGAGGAATAAGCTTTATAAATTGGTTAAACATAGTCTTAAAAATGTAAGATTTGCTATGACCTAATTAACGTCCATTGCTCGCAATAATGCCATCAGTAATCCTTAATTATATACTGAATATTCACAAGATCTTAATTACACCCGTAAATTTATTAATTACAGTGGGATTTCGATTAAAATCCTGCACATTTCATGTATATTCATGCATATTGATTCAATATATGTATCTTTTTAAAACCGAATCTTGAATATTGTTGTCTTTTCATTTCATAATCATTCTGACAAAGATTTTTATTTTGCTATACAATCTAAGGATAAAAACAGATGACACAAATTTGATAACTTACTGAAAAATAAGGTGGAATCTCAATATCTCGGCAAGGGACCAATTTTCGGCGAAGTGTAAATTTCAATAATTTTCTTAAAGACTGCCGTTTACAATGTGTCACAAACTGTTCAAGAATACAGTACGCGAGAACCGATGTTCGAATTATATTTTTTTTCCATGTATCATTTCTATCGTTTTGTGTGTGTTTAACCGTCGTTCTTCATAATGAACATTTAAGCTGTGCGTCTTTCCATTTGATTATTTTAGTACATGTATGACATTGTGTGATGTATGCAGAAATAAGACAAGAGCATGCTTTTTTCTTTTATGACATTGATACACTAGTAGTACTTGTATACTATTACTTTGCGATGATGCAAATAGTATTATTTTTATATTGATAATACATTATAAATTCTTCTTTTGTATTTCATTTTATAATTATAAAGTCCTCAGAATTCACCAGAATGCGTCATTTACAGGATAATTTCGAAAAGACTATCTCCGGGGGGAAATCCCCCAACCCTCACTATCCACCTCCCCAATGTGTAACTCCTTCCGGCGCCTCTGTATAATCTTTGCTCTGAGACTCTTACCCATCTGAAGAAGTAATCAGAAGAAAAAAAGAAACGCATCGTATTTTGGTCGGGTACTGAACCAATTAGGTGCCCATATCCAGGACGATTAGGTGTCTCGATCAATGCGTAAATTGTAAGATTTTACAATGCAGCAATAATTTTCTATTACACGGAACATTAAATACAATAAAGTCGATTAAATGAACTCAAAATAAAATCTAAAAACGTCTATAAACAAATGAAAAAATCAGTCAAATGATCAATACTCGCCTTTGCCAAAGCAGAATCCAACAAAAAACTAAATTGTGTCGATTTCACAAACATTACACAGAGACAGGGTTGTACATAAGGCGAACATAGCATCATTATGTTCCGTGAAACCATTACAATTACAAAACAATAATTAGGAAATAATCCGACAATAAAGAAGGTCACTAGAAAAACGACTTACCTCGGTTATCTCAAAACAACAGTGAATATTAGGAGCCCATCAGTAGCGATTAGGAGTCAAATTGACTTTTATCCGTGAAAATTAGTTTTGATCATGCACCGTGATATAAACAACGCATTATACAATAACGTTTACTTCCAGTTTCTGCATAATACTGTTACGCGCTTGGGTAGCTGGCTGTTTATATTTGTACTTTTATGTTTTGGTAGCTGACAGTTTATTTTTGTTTACTTTGTATATATATATCTCAGAGAGATCAGTCAAAACTCATATTGACTCCAACATGTGTTTCAATAATTTACTCATTGATCGGGGAAACACATTAAACACAATGATCAGTTCAACTATATATTTTATTTACCTCTAAAGTTTTAATAGTAAAACAATGTTCTCGATATATATTTATATAACATCTGATATAAATAACTGATCAACAGGTCTGATTATAAAGTAATGATGCATGAATATTCCAATGCTCTTTATGACAATAGGCCGAGGGACTTTAATTTCAAATATACAATCCCTTTATATTAACTTTTCATGTTTATTTAAATAGATCTACTTCAAATAAAATGTTTCACCTACAATGTGTTCTTTTTCTTTATATATGATTCTCTATATGTTAGATCTATATCAAGCGTCACAGTCGTCTCCCTCCTCGATTTTAAAGAGAGAGGAGCTTATATACCCACACAAGTACACAACAAAACAGTGTGCAGAACACACAAAATAACTGTGCGCACATAAAATACTTGCGTAACACAATTCAAATCTGTGTACACACGTAAACTTTGTGCGCACACAAAACAGGTGTGCACTATCAATATACTATACTTAAATCACTAAAAAAAATAAAGATAATTATTACTCAGTGTAAATCAATAGATATTTGTAATCCTTTTAATGCCTTTGGATGGCATAATTTTCTCACACCAATATGTTGACATCGTTTATGAATGACAGCTTCTAAAAGGTTACTATAGTAAACAACCCATAATGCACTGCAAAGATACATCCCAAGATGGCTGACGTGAAACTGATGCACAATACACACCATGAAATATCCAATAAATATACTGCTGAAATAGACGTAACTTAGTCACGGTAAAGTTTACTACACTCAGTTATAAACATACCATCGATTAAAATCACAAATACAACATATCATATCCTGAATGGAGAATTATTGATACTGTTTACTTAACATTTCATGAGCTTCAATTTATCGACATGTGCGTAAACAAATCCAAAGTGATATGTTAAAAGGTTCATCCTCTAATAACAATAAATAATGTTACATGGACATCTTAATACCAGGATATTACAATACTTTGATATGGTAGAATTTTTTGAACTTTTAGGCCATTTTGGCGGCCATTTTGAAAATGCGTGACCATTTTGAAATAAGGTGAAAATGAAGTGGCTTAGGTTCTTAGCATGATCAGGACACTCTAGAGGATCATTCTGCCAACTTTCATGCTTGTATCACAATTTGAACTATTTTGCCAAATATATCAGTTATTTCCTCCGCTAATATTAGATATTGTCTTGGGAAAAGCCAAACACAACTTTGTAATTTAGAAAAGCATATTCACAAACTAGGTAGTTTTTAAATACAAAACTTGTCTGATATTTCTTTATTGTTTCTAGAACAAGAATGATAGCAAAGCATTAAATGATCAACTTTTTGTTGTGTGTTTATATTTTACTGCACACAAAAAGGCTTTATTGGGTGGGCCTCATAATCTGAATCAAAATTGAATATCACAATGTTCTCATGAAATTGCATGGCTAACAGTGATTTACAGTAACCTATAGACATTCTCACCCCCCACCCCTCCCCCATCCCCAAATACAACAGGCTCGAAATATGTCCTTCAATATCGAGGATTGGAATACATTATATAAATAAACATTTAGTTTAGTAGACGAATACATCCAATCTTTGCAATTCAACATTTTATATAGGATTATTTTTAACAATGCGAGATTAAACCGAACTGTGTACATTTTGTAATAATTCTGAAGAAACTATTTTACATTTATTTTATGACTGCACCTTTTCCAGAAATATTCTTACAGAGCTTTTCGGTCATCTGAAGGAAGAATGCAATATTTTGTTAGAAATCAAACCGAAGTATATCATTCTAGGCACTCACTTCTTAAAGGGAATGTAGCACACAGCCAAACCATCTTTATTATTAAGAGTTCTGAACAACTTGAATAAGGGTGAAATAATGATTAAAATCAGATGATAAACAAAGAAGATATGATCATTCGAAGTTTCTGTTGAAACGGATATGGCAGCGGCCATTTTGAGAGCTATGAAATCACGGATCTAAATGACCATATATGGAATATTTATAAATATGAAAATTTACAGATTTATAGGGGAAAAATGACAACAACTGTATGCAAAAATATGTAATACTTAATGGCAATAATGCTTTATATGACCAGTAAATATGTTTTCATTCATTTGCAGTGATTTGCTTCGTTTTAAATGATATTTATCATTATTCCATATATGGTAATATGGAACTATGATGTCATAGTTCTCAAAATGGCCTCTCCTATATCCATTTTAAAACAACCTTTAAATGGTCATATATTTTTTGTTTATCATCCAGTTTTAATAATTATTTCACCTTTTGCCAAGTGTTTCAGAACTCTCAATAATAGGGCTTGTTTTGCTGTGTCGCTGCATTCCGTTTAACAGAAGCTATTTTAACTGGTAATGAATGAGTCACGTGTGAAGTAGTTTCAAATCGACGAACACCCCAAAAGTAGGTATATAAGCAGAAATCGATGCGTAAAATTTCTAGTTTTTATTTAACCTCCGTATAGGTAACATCGATAAATTGACGGCTTCAGAATATATGTGAAAATAAAATTGTTGCCCGGAACGGGATATGAACCACAGCCTTGCACTTGTAAGTTTTGAAAGATGTACGCTGAACCACTAGACCACGACTATTTATTGATATGTTGTAGCATTTTAACACTACATATGCATTACGTACTAACAAGCGCGCGCACACAAAATCAGCAAGCGCTAAATAAGTCAAAATCCTGGTTGTTTTGAGGCGAAGTATTAGTTTCATATTGATAAGATACAGTATTACACCAGGAAATGTTAATTTACACGTGTGACAAGATGGACTACAAATATATTGATCCATCTTGAGTTACTTTGAAATATGTTAAGTTATTTTGCCTCATAATAAATGGTAGTTAGTATACTGTTTTCGCAAGTAGCTTTATAATTCAGTGGATAGGACACCGGACTTGAAATTAGAAGGCTGTATGTAAGGCTAACTTTTTTTTCTGTAAAAATTACTGTTACCTGTGTATTGGTACGATATGCACTGGTCGATGTATATACAGTAAATGATTTCCAGCGTTATATTTGCTCACTTAAATACCCGATTTCGACATGAGCTGGTGAACATGAAGTTACAAATAAAGACACGCCTACAAAGAAGAAATCGACTGATATAGAGACTCTATAGCTTTAACAGACATTGACAATATTTTATATATTTTTATTCTTGCAAACTGAGAAAATGTATTCCAATTTATTCTGTTTATATCGAACAAGTTAAAAGATTTAGAAATATTTAATTGTTCTCAATATACACGAACCCTTAGCAGAAGGTAATATTATTAAAACAAGATAGAATGTAATTCAGGATATGCTGTGACAAAACATATAAAAAAAATAGGTTATTTAGCTGTATTTAGCAGTAATTAGCTGTACATTATATTGTATAATCATTCCTTGTATGATTAAAGTAGTAGGTAGAGTCTGGTCTCAGCGAGTTGGCTTATTTAAACACCGACCGAGATGGGCGTAGCCATAGACATCAATGCAGTATCTTTGTCTATGGCGTAGCCCATCGAGGTGTTTAAATAACCATACGCCCATCGAGGTGTTTAAATAACCATACGCCCATCGAGGTGCTTAAATAACCATACGCCCATCGAGGTGTTTAAATAACCATACGCCCATCGAGGTGCTTAAATAACCATACGCCCATCGAGGTGCTTAAATAACCATACGCCCATCGAGGTGCTTAAATAACCATACGCCCATCGAGGTGCTTAAATAACCATACGCCCATCGAGGTGCTTAAATAATCATACGCCCATCGAGGTGCTTAAATAACCATACGCCCATCGAGGTGCTTAAATAACCATACGCCCATCGAGGTGTTTAAATAACCATACGCCCATCGAGGTGCTTAAATAACCATACGCCCATCGAGGTGCTTAAATAACCATACGCCCATCGAGGTGCTTAAATAACCATACGCCCATCGAGGTGTTTAAATAACCATACGCCCATCGAGGTGCTTAAATAACCATACGCCCATCGAGGTGCTTAAATAACCATACGCCCATCGAGGTGTTAAAATAACCAACGAGCTGAGTAGGACTATATCTTTTTTGTAGCATGGAGTACTTAGTAACACTGTGACGAAATAGTGACCTTATTCTAAATTCCAATATCTGGTAGTTGTAGTACGCTATAGCCACGCCCCTTTAGTTACCCTAAATTAAACGATTTAATGCTCTGCATTCATCAAAGGAAATGTCACCGACCACGCTACAATTCTCAATAGAGAGCAGAGAGGAACTTGTTAAAAATAGCACCTGTATTGTACGAGGTCGTAAAAATCACATATGTATCGTATTTTCTAAAAAATGTATGTAAACTTGATATTTGAAATAAATGTTAAAAAAAAATAAAAAATAAAAAAAGTTAATCGAATTTTAAATCAGTAGTTTCTGCTGTCGCTATCTCTCCTTTGAACTTATTTCCTTAAAATTCGAATAAATGAAATACAACCTATACTTATTATCCACAGTCACCACGAGGTAATGATTCATACGAATACATATTGCCCGTGACATTGTATTATCTACTACAGCAAGTAAAATGGCATCGTGAGGGAATGATTAATACCGATACATATTGCCCGTGACATTGTATTATCTACTACAGCAAGTAAAGTGTCATCGTGAAGGAATGATTCATACCAATACATATTGCCCGTGGCATTGTATTATCTACTACAGCAAGTAAAGTGGCATCGTGTGGGAATGATTCATACCAATATATATTGCCCGTGACATTGTATTATCTATTACAGCAAGTAAAGTGTCATCGTTAGGGAAAGATTCATACCAATACATATTACCCGTGACAATGTATTATCTACTACAGCAAGTAAAGTGTCATCGTGAGGGAATGATTCATACCAATACATATTGCCCGTGACATTGTATTATCTACTAGAGCAAGTAAAGTGGCATCGTGAGAGACTGATTCATACCAATACATATTGCCCGTGGCATTGTATTATCTACTACAGCAAGTAAAGTATCATCGTGAGAGACTGATTCATACCAATACATATTGCCCGTGACATTGTATTATCTACTACAGCAAGTAAAGTGTCATCGTGAGGGAATGATTCATACCAATACATATTGCCCGTGACATTGTATTATCTACTACAGCAAGTAAAGTGTCGTCGTGAGGGAATGATTCATACCAATACATATTGCCCGTGACATTGTATTATCTACTACAGCAAGTAAAGTGGCATCGTGAGAGACTGATTCATACCAATACATATTGCCCGTGACATTGTATTATCTACTACAGCAAGTAAAGTGGCATCGTGAGGGAATGATTCATACCAATACATATTGCCCGTGACATTGTATTATCTACTACAGCAAGTAAGGTGGCATCGTGAGAGACTGATTCATACCAATACATATTGCCCGTGACATTGTATTATCGACTACAGCAAGTAAAGTGTCATCGTGAGGGAATGATTCATACCAATACATATTGACCGTGACATTGTATTATCTACTACAGCAAGTTAAGTGTCATCGTTAGGGAAAGATTCATACCAATACATATTACCCGTGACAATGTATTATCTACTACAGCAAGTAAAGTGTCATCGTGAGGGAATGATTCATACCAATACATATTGCCCGTGACATTGTATTATCTACTACAGCAAGTAAAGTGGCATCGTGAGAGACTGATTCATACCAATACATATTGCCCGTGGCATTGTATTATCTACTACAGCAAGTAAAGTGTCATCGTGAGGGAATGATTCATACCAATACATATTGCCCGTGACATTGTATTATCTACTACAGCAAGTAAAGTGTCGTCGTGAGGGAATGATTCATACCAATACATATTGCCCGTGACATTGTATTATCTACTACAGCAAGTAAAGTGGCATCGTGAGAGACTGATTCATACCAATACATATTGCCCGTGACATTGTATTATCTACTACAACAAGTAAAGTGGCATCGTGTGGGAATGATTCATACCAATACATATTGCCCGTGACATTGTATTATCGACTACAGCAAGTAAAGTGTCATCGTGAGGGAATGATTCATACCAATACATATTGAACGTGACATTGTATTATCTACTACAGCAAGTAAAGTGTCATCGTGAGGGAATGATTCATACCAATACATATTGCCCGTCACATTGTATTATCTACTACAGCAAGTAGGCTGTCATCGTGAGAGACTGATTCATACCAATACATATTGCCCGTGCCATTGTTTTATCTACTACAGCAAGTAAGGTGGCATCGTGAGAAAATGATTAATACCAATACATATTGCCCGTGACATTGTATTATCTACTACAGCAAGTAAAGTGTCATCGTGACGGAATGATTCATAACAATACATATTGCCCGTGAGATTTATTATCTACTACAGCAAGTAAAGTGGCATCGTGAGAGACTGATTCATACCAATACATATTGCCCGTGACATTGCATTATCTACTACAGCAAGTAAAGTGTCATCGTGAGAGACTGTTTCATACCAATACATATTGCCCGTGACATTGTATTATCTACTACAGCAAGTAAAGTGTCATCGTGAGAGACTGATTCCTACCAATACATATTGCCCGTGACATTGTATTATCTACTACAGCAAGTAAAGTGTCGTCGTGGGAGACTGTCTCATACCAATACATATTGCCAGTGACATTGTATTATCTACTACAGCAAGTAAAGTGTCATCGTGAGGGAATGATTCATACCGATACATATTGCCAGTGACATTGTATTATCTACTACAGCAAGGAAAGTGGCATCGTGAGAGACTGATTCATACCAATACATATTGCCAGTGACATTGTATTATCTACTATAGCAAGTAAAGTGTCATCGTGAGGGAATGATTCATACCGATACATATTGCCAGTGACATTGTATCATCTACTACAGCAAGTAAAGTGGCATCGTGAGAGACTGATTCATACCAATACATATTGCCAGTGACATTGTATTATCTACTACAGCAAGTAAAGTGTCATCGTGAGGGAATGAATCATACCGATACATATTGCAAGTGACATTGTGTTATCTACTACAGTAAGTAAAGTGTCATCGTGAGGGAATGATTTATACCAATACATATTGCCAGTGACATTGTATTATCTACTACAGCAAGTAAAGTGTCATCGTGAGGGAATGATTCATACCAATACATATTGCCAGTGACATTGTATTATCTACTACAGTAAGTAAAGTGTCATCGTGAGGGAATGATTCATACCAATACATATTGCCAGTGACATTGTATTATCTACTACAGCAAGTAAAGTGTCATCGTGAGAGACTGATTCATACCAATACATATTGCCAGTGACATTGTATTATCTACTACAGTAAGTAAAGTGTCATCGTGAGGGAATGATTCATACCAATACATATTGCCAGTGACATTGTATTATCTACTACAGCAAGTAAAGTGTCATCGTGAGAGACTGTTTCATACCAATACATATTGCCCGTCACATTGTATTATCTACTAGAGCAAGTAAAGTGTCATCGTGAGAGACTGTTTCATACCAATACATATTGCCCGTCACATTGTATTATCTACTGGAGCAAGTAAAGTGTCATCGTGAGAGACTGTTTCATACCAATACATATTGCCCGTCACATTGTATTATCTACTGGAGCAAGTAAAGTGTCATCGTGAGAGACTGTTTCATACCAATACATTATCATTGACTGTAACATTCTTATATACTACAGCAAGTAAAGTGTCATCTTCAGAGACTGATTCATACCAATACAATTTTTGTTTATAACTTTTTGTTATTTTTTTTTTATAATTTTTATTCCGAATCATTCATAACATATTCATTATACTATAAAATGGATCATTCATGAAAGTAGATAATATTGACTACATCTATTGTACCAGTAGTTATTATACCAATATACTCTGTTATATAGTTATTATTTAACCTGTTGTTTTGTGATAACGTTAAAGAAATTTAACCCGCCAAGCAACAGCAAAATAGCACTTGATAAAATTCTATCCAGGTGCCCAAGGTCATATGGGCCGATTAATAGAAATGTTTATTTACGGGTTTAATTCAATTTTCCATCATCGGGGTCTGGCCTGGTTGTCTAAAACCGTTTACATTGTGTCATTAGAATTCGGATTCTCAAAATGTGCAAGCGATACACATACCTCGTCGTCAGAAGGCTCAGAAACAGTGTACTTATGATGTAAAATTTTGGCTTTTGTTGACCGCATAGCCACATTAAGGGTGCCCTCTGGTGACGAATTAGCGTGATCTGCGCATGATTTCGCGCAACGCGATTGTGGATGTTGTAAAAAGTGGGAAGATGTTCCAAAATCACTTTCCAAATAATAATAAACAATTAAATCTATTAAACAACAACCTGTAGCATGTCGCTTTCTTTTTATAAGTTCTACATTCTATTCCACTGCCATTTTACTTTTACGACATCGGGATTTACCTCCCTTCGACACAGACTTCTTTTCGCGTTGTTGACGGTTTCGGACCAGAAAGGAAGTACTTCCGGGTCGTAGGATGCTGAAATAGTTCCTTGTTTCTAGTTTGCATGTGTTTTTCCCAAGATTAGTTTCTATTTCATTGTTAAATCTAACCCGAGGTTAAAGTAGTATGTCTGTTGTCATGAATAGTATGTATTTTACTGTGAGCACAGAGGTTAGGCAGAGATGTGGTTTTGACATATGTTATTTCAAAATACGCATAGTGTGAATGAATGACGCGAAATGTTGAAAAACCGAATCGGTGTTTTATTCCAGATATGGGACCATTTGCTAGCCAAATGTGTTTAATACACAGAATAAAAGTGTATTTAAGCGAACGAATGTTGTTGAACTTGTGACTGATCTCCAAATATAGCCTATATTGCATTGTGTTCAAAGGGCTGATTTTCACCGGTCTGACACCTAGATCTTGAATACAAAAATGGGTAAAACAAAACATGGTTTCTTAAGCGTAAAACAATTAAACAAACGTAAACAGATAGCACAGAAGAAAAGATGGCAGAACACAGGGAACACTGAAACCGTAGATGCCACCGGAGATCATGGTTATTGCACGTATAAATATTTTCTAAGACTTAAGTATTCGTGCATATTTTTGGCGAAAACGAAAGTAGAATTATGTTACTTGCTCAGGCTGGTCATTGTAATTGGAGCATTTTACATTTAGCCACTTTTATTACTAATATTGGTTTTATTGAAAAGAGTCCTTCCGCACCGTTTATTACGCTTATGGGGTCTTTGTCTACAGTAGAATGAAATATGTTCACCATCATACATTCCTGTATACACGATTGTACCCAAGGTCATTTCTGTATACAGGAATGTACCCCACTATTGCAGATCTCGAGTGAATGTCGCGTGTTTGATGCTTGAAAATGGATTTATTGTTATTTACTTTAAAATATAATAAAGCTTTTCAATTTGTTTGTTATACGTTTAAAGAGACACTGTCCGTAAGTAAGCAGATATTGAGCATAACTAAATAACCTTCTGACTTTTATTCAGTGAAATGTATACATGAAAACATGAGCATAGACCCTAAGAAGTCTGTAGTAATACATTCGTGAGTTTGAAAAAAAAGAAGCTTTAATTATTATTTGTAAATAAAGTGGGACCCACCATATTTACCTTTTCTGCGATCACGTGACTTCCATTAGCGCATTAGGTTTTCACCATAGTATGTATTGCCTTATATGTATAGCCCGGTTAGCTCAGTCAGGAGCGATGTCGACTTACTTTACGCTCACGCTCACTATTATTACCGCGAGTGTAATTTTAGCTTGGGCTGCGAGTTCAAACGCCCGAAGCGGTTTCGCTTTTTTTTTTTACCGCGATTGAATTCCGTCAAACAATCTTGCTTTTAATTAGTAAATATTCAATAATGTTTGGTGTGTAATGTTTGCGAACATAATTAGTGTGTGTTGTATAAGCTAAAAGTTATGGACATTGTCCCTTTTACAGATACACTTGTTTTCATTATAGTTTTGATTGTTTTTAAAGAAAATACACACAAAACATCAATGTTAGAATTTTCAAAATACGATAAGATCTCGCAAAAGGTACCCGGGATGTATACAGGATTGTTCCCGGGGTCAAGTACGACATGTCACCTCAGACTTTACCATTGGTTCAAACAGGGGAAGTGTTCGCAGGTTAGAAGCCTAAGAACATCTTTTTCCCCAGTCAGGTGTTATTGGTCAGTGTCATAGTAGTGACATGATGAAATCATGAAAACATCTTCTACAATATTATTTCTTCCTCTTTTTAAAGGCCTTTCTTCACATAATGACATACCTGACCTGTCAGATATTGCGGACGACATTTTGGTTGACGAGGGAGCGCTGGAGACTGGCGGACAGGTAGAAGGGATGTTGAGCTAGGTGTTCTTGCTGATGCCCTATCTTCTTGCAAAAAGTGTGGTGTGCCACTTCAGCTGTCACATGCCATGGGGATAATCACATATGGATTGTCCGCAATTATAAAAAGTTGTTTTTTTCAGTGCTTGTTTTGCAATTTCAATTTGTGCTTTGTGCACTATTCAGACAAGGGTCTTCACTGTCTCCTTTAAAGTATAAACTTCATTTATTTTACAAGTTTTTACAACATATGTCAATTACTCTCGTTGGCTCGAATGTAAGCGTAACTGTGGTATTTCGTGTGGGAGGAAACCGTAGTAACCGGAGAAAACCCACCTGTTTGATTTGGTGACCACCGTGTCACCTCACATATGTCGCGGCCGAGAGTTGAACCCATTGGTGAGAAGCAAGTGACATTCAAATGCATTAATCGGACAGTCAACTTTTCAGACACAGAACATTCTAAACCTTTCATTGTGCACACAAGGTTTAATTTCACTTTTCATGTCTGAATTTTTATCGTGTATTAAAGCTATACATCTCTGAAATTGTATGCAAACAAATTTACTTGTAAACTGTTGACAATTTAACCGCTAGCCGATAGTTCGGGGCTAGTACCACTGTCATTCAGGGTAGTGAACATTTTGAAATTTACATAGGCTAGTGGAATTTTGGGCTGACAAATTATTGACTCTTAAACTTCAATAGCTATGACCAGTCTGATGTATGTTTTATTAATGTTTATAAATGAAAATCCCTGAGCATAAAAATATTGTTTTATATAAGCATACTGTCCCCAACCTCTGAATTATTTGAAAGTAAGTAATACATCCTTACAAGGGAAGTTAGTAATCAGTTTTGAAAATTCTTCTTTTTATCAGTTCCATGCAGTAATACACAGTGCGGCTACACTAACAATGTATCAACTGGGAAGAGGCACAATATAATTTGGGATGTCAACACAAAGTTAACAACAGGTAAATATGGTTGCAAGATTGTTCAATGATGGCTAAGTATAGTGTAACTGCTGATTTCACATGTCAGTTAATTATAACTTAATATAATTTATTCCTTCTTAGTATAAACATGTGTGAACTGCTCTGAATGACATCAAAATGAATTACGCAAAAGGTGGCAGCTTCATATTTGGAAAAAAATCCCTTGATTAAAAGCAGTAGTGATTATTTGGGTAGGAAATGAAATACTACTATTAGTCAGATATAATTGCAGGAAACATTTTTTTACTGAATACTTTTTAACTGTTTATCTGCTTCATACTTATTTTTAGCTATGTTACATGCTGGCATTGGAGGTGACCAAATCAACAAAATACTTACAACAATGAACATTCCTCCAGTTAGCAATTGTATGATTGTCAGCAGACAGAGAGAAGCAGGGAATGCCATTGAAGAAGTCGCCAAAACATCAGCAGAAGAATGGCTTCAGGAGGAGGTCCGTTTAAGTAAATAGTGTGTATACTTTATTACTTTATTCTGTAATAACTCACAGTGACACAAATAGTTCAAATTGTTTTTTCTGTCCATCGTTCTCTCAAAAATTTGCCTCATAACATTTCTTCAGATAAGAAACGGGCCTTATTGGATCAAACTTGGCTTAAACTATTGTGGTGTTGACATGTACCAAGATAATTCAGATAAATTTCATCCTAAAAACCAGGTCCAAGGTCAAGTTAAAAGAAAAGGCCTTTCTTCCACTTTCTTGTTATTTTAATTGTTAAGTGATATAGAGTTTAATTAACATTGTTGAAGTGATAGGGGAAATAATTCCCGAGTGAGAAAGTTTCTTGCGCTATAGAAACGAGTGCGTTTTCGCACGAGTTTTTATATCGCAAGAATATTTCTCACGAGTGAATTATTTTCCGTATCACGACAACAATGTTAATTAAACTATATAATATATATTCTGTGATGAATTTCTTTCCAATCGTCTTTTGACACAAGTATTCCTTCTTCTGTCACTCCTTTGGCGACAGCTCGGAGTAATAGCATGACGTCAATTCGTGGCGTAATATCGTGACGTCTATCGTTTAGTTCATAACATTTGGCTACTGTGCTATATTGCACACTAGGCGAGATAGCACAGTAGAGGAAGGGATATGTTATAGATTTTCTCAAAATGGGAAATTTCTATAATTCATCACAGAATATATAATATATAGGGTTAGTTCGGCTAACTTGTTATTCCCGCCGTATTATTTTTATCTCCCGCCAAAATTAATTAAAGGTGAGTTTTTGTGACCACCTTCGTCCGTCGTCCGGTCCATACCGTAAAGATCAAGGTCACACTTGGAGGTCAAAGGTCACATTTGGGGGTCTAAAATCGTGTCTCAGTTATTATTTGGAAAGTACTGAAGGGAATTTCCTCAAAGATCACACAAAAACATCAGTTTATGGGTTTGAATTTATTAAATGTTCCCAGAATGGTTATGATATGAATTGAAAAATGCTCGCTTTTTATTGGGTTTAGAGATTTTTGTTTACTAAATCCAATAATCAATGAACACTGATTTAATTTCCTAGCTATTAATAGTTTATGGTATAATGTTGCTTATAAACAGCTGTTCTATATATATATATTACAGAAATCAAGAAATATCCGCAATTACAGCCAGTGTGGATGCAGGGTGGCAGAAAAGGGGCAGTGGCAGGTCTTATGTCAGTTTATCAGGTGATATTTTATGAGTACATCTAGTTCCATAGGAATCAATCAATAAATACCTACCAGTTTTCTGAAGCATGAGATATTGTGACCGCTTCTTGTCTGTCGTCAGTGGACATCCGTCATCAATTGCTTTGTTAACACGATAGAACTTGAACAGATTGTATATGACCTTAAGACCTCAACAAGTTCATTAATGGGCAAGATCGGATCAGTAACACCTGAGTAGTGGCCCTTGAATTACATAGAAATACATAGAAAAAAACACATAATAAACATCTCCAAAATCACAAGGGTTTGAGCTCAGATATTTTATATGTAGCCTCGTCTACCGAGTATGTTCAGATGGAGCACGTAAAATGTAATGTTCTTATAATAATTACTTAAACATTGAACGATGAAATGTTTGTTCAATATGATTTCAATATAATTTATGACATGCATAATATTTGTTTGTAGAACATTGCTCAATGGTAGGAGTAGAAACAGGAAAAGTTCTCACTTATGCCGTCAGATCAAAGACCCGCCGGGTGTGTGACAGTGCTTCTAAACTGGGTAAGTCTTCTGCAGTAACCCATGACTGTAGGAGAAATTATGATGGAAGCGCCAAAAGTATGGAGCCCGACATGGTTGTGTCAATGGTTAAGTCTGTACATACATCAGGGGTTACAACATCAACAATCATTGCTGATGATGACACATCAACAATTGCGAGACTAAGAGCAGAGGTTGACCCAACTATAAGTAAACAATCCGACAAAAATCATGTCAGAAAAAACTTTGCAAATAGTCTGTTTGCACTACAAAAGGAGCACAAATTTCTTACTACTAAAGTCATATATTATTTATAAAAATGCTTTAACTATGCCGTTTCTCAAAACAGAGGCAATCCAAACGACTTGGACAAAGCTTTATCATCTATTAGTAAGCATCCTTTTGGTGACCACGAAAACTGTGACTCCACCTGGTGTACATTTGTCGACAATAAAAAACGGCAAACATAAGAACCTACCATTTGGTAGACCATTGACAGATCTGTCGCTGCAACATGAGTTGGACAAATTATTTTCTACTATAGAAAGCACTCCAGTAAGCTTTCTTCACTTGGAAGTACTCAGGCAAATGAATCTTTCAACAAAATGGTTGCCTCAAAGGCTCCAAAGACTCTCCACTTGTCTGGCTCTGCTAATTTGAATTATAGAGTTGCTGCCAGTGTTGCTCAAAAGAACAGAGGTTTTGACCAATGATGACACAACGTCGCACATGCTTTTTCGTGCTATGCTGTTCCATCATGGCGACGTGCCGATATGTTACACCATCTTTTGATGTTTAATTCCTTATTTACAGGCATTTTGCTGTTAGAATTTATTAAGCGATATTTCAAACTAACAGGAGAATGTAATGTAAATATACGGAATAAATATCACATTTTTGTTTTTCATCGGGGTATGAAAAACAATTGGGCTGTTCACTGTTTTACAGGAAGTCATGCGGACTTCATTTACATTGAACAGCCCAAATGTGTTTCATACCCTGATGAAAAACAAAAATTGCGATTTATTCCTTAAACATCCGCACCAATGAGAGTGATTTATAGATTAATATAAGTTATAAAAAATTGTTTCACGATCGTTGTAAAATAATGTTTAAACCAGACAAGGGGTCTCTCAATCTTGTCAACCAGTGTATTTTTCCATGTCAGATCCCTTCATTTCCAAATATGTGAGAGTACTGGTTAGCCAGTTCTACATTCGGCTCGAGTTCTCCATTCTACATTCGACTTGAGTTCTCCGTTCTACATTCAACTTGAGTTCTCCGTTCTACATTCAACTTGAGTTCTCCGTTCTACATTAGACTTGAGTTCTCCGTTCTACATTCAACTTGAGTTTTCCGTTCTACTTCGACTTGAGTTCTCCGTTCTACATTCGCCTTGAGTTCTCCGTTCTACATTCGACTTGAGTTCTCCGTTCTGCATTCGAACCCAGTTCTCCGTTCTACATTCGACTCCAGTTCTCCGTTCTACATTCGACTTGAGTTCTCCCTTCTACATTCGACTCCAGTTCTCCGTTCTACATTCAACTTGAGTTCTCCGTTCTACATTCGATTCCAGTTCTCCGTTCTACATTCAATTTGAGTTCTCCGTTCTACATTCGACTTGAGTTCTCCATTCACTATTCGACTCCAGTTTTCCGTTCTACATTCAACTTGAGTTTTCCGTTCTACATTCGACTCCAGTTCTCCGGGTTACATTCAAATTGAGTTCTCCGTTCTACATTCGACTCTACTTCTCCGTTCTACATTCTACTCCAGTTCTCCGCTCTACAGTCAACTTGAGTTCTCCATTCTACATTCGACTCCAGCTTTCCGTTCTACATTCAACTTGAGTTCTCCGTTCTACATTCAACTTGAGTTCTCCATTCAACATTCGAATCCAGTTTTCCGTTCTACTTTCAACTTGAGTTCTCCGTTCAACATTCGACTCCAGTTCTCCTTTCTACATTCGACTTGAGTTCTCCGTCTCTACATTCGACTGCAGTTCTCCGTTTTACATTCAACTTGAGTTCTCCGTTCTACATTTGATTCCAGTTCTCCGTTCTACATTCAACTTGAGTTCTCTGTTCTACATTCGACTTGAGTTCTCCATTCAACATTCGACTTCAGTTTTCCGTCATACATTCAACTCGAGTTCTCCGTCCTACATTCGAACCTAGTTCTCCGTTCTACATTCGACTCTATTTCTCCGTGCTGCGAAAATTCATTTTTTTTTTAAAAATCCCCCACCCAAAAAAATCCCTAAAAAATCCCTACCCCACCCCCTCCACCCTACCCCCACCCCCAACCCACAAGTCCGCCCCGCCACCCCCACCCCCCCACCCCACTCCCACACAGTAAATGTGTATGAATGATTTATTCCCAAAAACAGGGTTTTGTTAAACCGCTGTACACATTTTAAAGCATTAAAGCATCAATATTTCTGAAAATAATTATTTAGAAAAAAAAATCAAAGAAGAAAACATTAGTGTTCTACTTCTCAAAGGAGTAAATTGGTGTCCCTAGACTATCAAATGTGTTAATTAAATGTAAGTTTAATTTGCACATACAGGTAGTAAATAATTATCTCTGATTCCCTGTTCTACCAATATTGAGATAACGACTCCAGATGGCTTCAAATATATCTTTTTTTGAATTTGTATATGCTATCCATTTATAAAGACATTATGTGTTTTGTAAAAACATTTAACATAGGTCTTTGTTTTTGCATGTTTTGTTGGTATATAAATAGTTTGGCTTGCATGAGTATTTTGTAAAATCAATATCAAGTTTATTATTTCCAAACAAGATATCCACAGTTTCCAAGATAGTTTATCATGCAGATATGCACTTTTCTGCCTAATAAAGGAGTGACCTAATAAATTTTGCTTTATTAGGCACTGACCACTATAGGTTGCAGAAAACTTAATACTTTCCCATTGACCTCCTGTGGCACCTGTCAGCTAATATCTCAAGAATTATACACCGAATGTTCTTTAAATTACCTTATTTCATAGATATTTCCATCACAAAGCCTTTGAAAGTGTGAAAAATACCACTTTTCCAGCTCAACCTCTCTGCACATGTCTGTGTTTACAAACACTATTGAATCCGCACTGAATATTGACATGCAATTGCAATGGATGTTAAATTTTCAAAAACATGAATAATTATTTTTTTATTTATTTTTATGATCCTAGTAGTAGAGGTCTTTTATGAAAATAGGGGAATTAATTCGAACTCAAGCGAATTTTGGCATATGTAATGAGTAGGCATTGTTAAATAACATACTAAAAATCTTCCACAGTCTGCTGATGCTAAATGCCTTTTTTGAGGTAAAAAGTGGGAAAATATTAAAAAAACTGCGAATTTCTGGAATCGGATTTAACTTCAGTTCTACATCTTTGATAAAGCTAAAAAATGCCATGAATGTATAAACATATATTGTGCAAATATTAGAACCATAATCCATCTAAAAATAATTCAAATTTGGCGGCAATAATCCAAAATGGCTGCCAAAAATGTTTTTTTAATGATTTTATATGTGTTTATTACATAGACAAAGTAATATTACGCAAAAACAATTATATTTTGTATTATATACTAAACAACACCTTAAAATCTATAAATGATGTTTGTTCTATAGTGAAACAATGATAACCATTAAAAACAAAACATGGGGCACCCGTGGTCGAGTTTTTAGAGTCCCTGACTTTCAACTAATTGACGCTTGACTGCAGTTAGTTGCATCTTCTTGGGGATCGATTTGAATTTGTAAGTGGGGAAGCTTTCCATCTAACTTGTGATGTGTCGATGGTTCTACTATTGTGCATTGCTTGTGCATTCAGTCAGTGTAAATCAGGTCTTCCTCCACCAGTAATAGCTGGAAAACGCTATATGACCTTAGTTGTCGGTGCGACTGAAACCCCAATAAAACACCCAATAGGACTCAAAACAGCGATAAGGACTGAGGGTAGGCACCCATTATTATTATTATAAACATCGATAAGGACTGAGGGTAGGCACCCAGTAGGACCACAAACAGCGATAAGGACTGACTATAAACATCGATAAGGACTGAGGGTAGGCGCCTAGTATGACTAAAAACGACGATAAGGCCTGAGGGTAGGCACCCAATATGACTATAAACGTCGATAAGGGCTGAGGGTAGGCACCCAGTATGACTACAAACGACGATAAGGACTGAGGGTAGGCACCCAGTAGGACTCCAAACGACGATAAAGACTGAGGGTGGGCACCCAGTAGGACTTCAAACAGCGATAAGGACTGAGGATAGGCACCCATTATGAAAATAAACATCGATGAGGACTGAGGGTAGGCACCCAGTATGACTAAACACGACGATAAGGACTGAGGGTAGGCACCCAGTATGACTAAAAATGACGATAAGGATTGAGGGTAGGCACCCAGTATGACTCGAAACGACGATAAGGACTGGGGGTAGGCACCCAGTAGGACTCCAAACATCGATAAGGACTGAGGGTAGGCACCAAGTATGACTACAAACGACGATAAGGACTGAGGGTAGGCACCCAGTAGGACTATAAACATCGATAAGGACTGAGGGTAGGCTGACTAAAAACGACGATAAGGACTGAGGGTAGGCACCCAGTAGGACTCCAAACGACGATAAGGACTGAGGGTAGGCACCCATTATGACTATAAACGATGATAAGGACTGAGGGTAGGCACCCATTATGACTATACACATCGATAAGGACTAAGGGTAGGCACCCAGTATGACTAAAAACGATGATAAGGACTGAGGGTAGGCACCCATTATGACTATAAACATCGATAAGGACTAAGGGTAGGCACCCAGTATGACTAAAAACGACGATAAGGACTGAGGGTAGGCACCCATTATGAAAATAAACATCGATGAGGACTGAGGGTAGGCACCCAGTATGACTAAACACGACGATAAGGACTGAGGGTAGGCACCCAGTATGACTAAAAACGACGATAAGGACTGAGATTAGGCATCCAGTAGGACTCCAAACGACGATAAGGACTGAGGGTAGGCACATAGTATGGAACGACTATAAATGACGATAAGGAGTAGGCACCCAGTATGCCCAGTATGACATTTTATAATCTACAAACTGCTTTTATGAATCAGACTATATGTCGCAGCAAGACTACTTATTTAAAAAAATATAATTAAGCTAGTTAATGAAGAAAAAAAAAGAAAAATGAAGATACAACTTCAAAATCTTTGATTTTGGCTGCCATTTTGGATTATTGCCGCCATATTGGATTTTTTTCCGTAAGTGTAAATGACTGCAAAATATACCCAATATATATTGTGACATCTCTGAATGTTTTTAACTTCCTATGACAAATAAAAAAAAAGTTATTGGAGGATTCCTGAAAACGACGATTATTCTTCATTTTCCAACTTTTAAGCCCCCAAAAAAAGGCATTTAGCATCAGCAGATTTTGGAAGATTTTTAGTACGTTATACAAGGCACCCTATATTTGGCGTATGCCAAAAATCGCTTGTGTTCGAATTTATTCCTTTATTTTACAATATTTTCATAAAAGACCTCTACTATAGCTGATGGGGGTTATTTTACCTATAGTTTATCCTTCCTGAAAATGCATATTGAATATTTCAAAGTTATATCTGCTGACCTTTGTGAACTTTCACTTCTGTACTGAATCGTACACAACAAAAGGCGGGGCTTAAGCCAGGCTATATTTAGCTGTACGCAGCCTATAGAGAGACATTCAGACCTGACCGAAGATATTTTTTTCTGGCTAAACTGTTTGATACATTCAATTTGAGAAAAAATCTGTCATTCTTTTCGACAAAATATGAGGGCTTAAAAGAGCTTCGCCTAAGGCAAAAAAATCCTTCAGTTTTAACGCGTAAATCAAGAATCTTCAAATGCCATATCTCGACAACCGTTCCAATCTTTTGTTTCAAATCAAGTGATTTTAAATTGATTTCATCAACAACATGTGATTTTTAACCAATTGAAGCTATCTTGAAAATAATATCTACTCAAAAATGATATTTGTGATTTTCAGGGGTCAAAATAGCAGATTTTACCATAAAAATGCCACTGTTTTTGTATATGTTCAAAGTCTGTCTTCAAATAAATTAATTAACATTATTCAGCAGTTTCTATATGTGAAACCATCAAGAAAATGCAACTTTTCAGTTTAAAAATGACAAAAAAATAATTCTGAGACTATCCTCCCCAACTCCATTTTTAGGGCCATGCCATGTTTTACAATATGCTCATTACACAAGATTGCCTGTAACTGTACTATTTATTGTATTTTTTTTATTTGATATTGTTTGTAGCATTTTTACAGGTCATTTTCATGCAACCATGCAGCCAAGAAGCACTGTTTAAAGTACAGATCCATGAAAATTCATTAAAATGAAGGGGGTGGTGTAGAAAAAAACTTTTAAAAAACATAGAAAAGGTCATATTTTTTGCCAACTAAATAATTTAATTTGTAAAATGTATTAAACTGCATACAATATTTGCATATCGACACTAACCGTGTAGAAGCGATGAACTCAAAGTCAGAGTTTACCTCAATATCTTTTTCAAAACAGACATAAGCGGCTTTTCGACATCTTTTCGGACAGATGTAGATTGTCGCTTACTGACATGTTTGCCAAACAATGTATGCAAAGCCCTCAGAAATGACTAAAACTTACTAGATATACCTTTAACTGTGTCAAACATGTGCATTACAGGCCAATTGTGTATACCAGGTGTCAGGTATGGCTAATTTTGTGTTTTTTGTCCACAATCCTTAATAAAATAATTTAAAATACCTATTTTGCATCATAAAACTTTGAAATATTTAAAAATCATGAAAAGAGTTATAATAAAAGTCAAAATGCACCATAATTCAACATTTCTCACACTTTCAAATCATTGTGTTAGAAAAAGTATGTGTACTTTCACTTTTACCCTATGCAAAATCTAGCCTATAGAGAGACATTCAGACCTGGCCGAAGGTATAATTTTCTGGCTAAATTGTTTGATACATTCCATTTGAGAAAAATTATGTCATTCTTTTTTAGAAAAAAATCCTTTTCGACTAAATATGAGGGCTTAAAAGAGCTTCGGCTAAGGCAAAATTCCTTCGTTTTTTACGCGTAAATCCAGAATATTCAAAATGCCATATCTCGACAACCGTTCCAATCTTTTGCTTCAAATAAAGTGATTTTAAATTGATTTCATCAACAACATGCGACTTTTAACCAGTTGAAGCTATCTTGAAAATAATATCTACTCAAAAATCATATTTGTGATTTTCAGGGGTCAAAATAGCAGATTTTACTATTTATTGTATTTATTTTATTAGATATTGTTTGTAGCATCTTTACAGGTCATTTTCATGTAACCATGCAGCCAAGAAGTACTGTTTAAAGTACAGATCCATGAGAATTCATTAAAATGAAGGGGGTGGTGTAGCAAGTTTCAAAAATGTCTAACCAGGAGTTTTAGAGAAATAGCCCGGAAGAGAATTTTGTGCGGAAATAGGGCGGACAAGAATGCATCTACGGACAGGCAGACAGACAGACGGACAAGCCGAATCCAGTATAGCCCCCACAAACTCGTTAATTATCGAACCAGAACGTCATGATAGTATGCGCATCTCCACTTGATATTAATACTTCCTAGCAAGTTTTGTGAAATTCTAAGCAGGAGTTTGTGAGAAATAGCACGGACAAGAATGTATATTTGAAATACAAAGGGCCATAACTCAGTGGAAAATTATCGAACCGGAACGTCATGATAGTATGTGCATCTCCACTCGATATTAATACTTCCTAGTAAGTTTCGTGAAATTCTAAGAAGGAGTTTTTGAGAAATAGCACGGACAATATTGTGTCTACGGACGGACGGACAGACGGACGAGCTGATTCATTATAGCACCCCACCCCCACCCCCACCCCCACCCCCTCCCCACAAACTCGTTTGCGGGGTGCATAATGAACAATGCGACCTGTGTATCTAGGTCAACAGAAATTACGAACAAGTCGGGGTTTACTACTCTGCCAAACATTCTTCTGTGACAGACTTTAGTGCAAATAGATTTATAGCAAAATTTATTTTATTTCAAATTTTAGCTTACCGCATGTAACTTGAGCCACTATGAGGCGTAACATTAAACCGTGTAAGTGTAATTTCAGTAAAATGTAAAATATATAAATTGTCCGGCATGTAAAGGTAACCTGTATTGTATGCACATACAGTCATTGTTGGCTTGACAAGATAAATGCCATATCATAACAAAATGATTTTACGGTCCATTTTAAAACAGGTTTCCATAATTAAATTCATCAAAAATGGCACAGCAGAATAAGTCCCATATGGTTAATGTTTACCTTTTCAATAGTATTTCTGTATGGGCAGCCATCTTGAATTTTCCAAGGAAGAGTTTGCTTATTAAGTGATTTGTATAGCTGATTACCACAGCAGTTCAAAGATATTGCACATTATATTGCCCCCCCCCCTCCCCCACCCCAACCCACACACACAGGGCCAACGGTTTTACATCCCCTCCAAATGATTAAATGATTGCAAACTTTCAAAGTAACTTACATAAGATAATCCCACTGCAGATTGAATCCATGACTTCTAAGACAAGAGTCAAGTATGCTAATTCAGGGGCGTAGCTGCCTATAGGCCCTGTAGGCTCGGGCCTACACCTCTCTCCGAAAGATGAAAAAATAAAACTGCCAAAAAATGCAATAAAAAGTGAAGGATGATGGGGGAAAGGGGTAAAAAAATCAAACTTGCTATGATTCGTTTGTGTTTTTTTGCACGTGAAAGTGCATCACAAACTAGTTTTATAAAGAGCTAAAGCTACCGAGAAATCGCGTTTTTCGAAGCATTTTGACTTGTCACAGAAAAATGGTTTGATCGAATTGTTTTCAGTTTTCGGTTTCGAGAACGACATACATCTGCGGTTCCTACCAGCCCAGATATGTGGATAATTCTCGGAATTTGGCCAATAAAATAATTGATGAAAACAGTTAGGTATCAAATGTTGACCAGAGAGAGCTTCAAACCTTGTCTATAACTAAGATACTCTAGGACATGTGTGTCAGGAAAACTTAAAATGTGTTTGTTTTCAACAAATAACACGAAAACATTTATTATTTTTTTAATTTATTTAATTATTTGTTTTTTATTGATTTATTTTGTTTCAAATTTTTTTTAGTTCCCAACACCGATACAGCCACTTGTGTGCCCCTGGCTATCCACCGCAACTAGCAAAAACTAAATTTATTGTTATTTAACCTTTCGGTCACATTAATATAACTTTTTTAAACTAACATCATAAACAAAATAAGGTCTCTGTTCATAAAAATCCACTGATTTGAAAATATTCAAATGTGGTCCATGTAAAATAAAGGTGGGTGGGGTGCGAAAACTTATAAAACTGATAAAACCTTCAAATTCCACCTGTCATCACAACATTGGTGCAAATATCTTAATTAAACAATTTTTCAAACAAAATGTACATGCATTAGATCAATAACGGTCGTATTGCATCGAATCCTCACCTCGGTCACACCTGTATGAGTGAAACTATTTTCTCTGAAATTGTTGACACTTTTACGCATAATGCCTAATTCGAGCGCAGTAGGGGAAGGGTACCAGACTAGTCAATGTCAAGGTAATGAAGGGATCAGTAATTATTTCAATAGTTCCATTTACCGCCACCTGTTGTCATAATGTCCAATGACTATTACAATTTGAGAAGTTCCTAATGAATATTACAAATTTAGAAGTGCGTAGATCGTAATTTGCCGAACTTGGTAGTGGGAGCAATAACCAAATTGAATCTTGTCGTTTTAAGTTTGTTGTGTCGTATTTGCAACTATAAAGTGGTAAGTATGAAACTTGGATGTTATACAATGGACACATTACAAACTAAGACAATTGGAACTAGGAAGTAGCAATGTTGCATGTTTGCATTTGTCACAAAGAAGTAAGAGGTACCACATTTTTATACACATGGGATATCACTAGACACATTAAGACGTTTAGCGTTTGAAAGTTGCAAGGTTGTAATGTTGCATTTGCAACAAAGAGAAAACTAATCTGCAATATTTACACACATGAGACATTGCAGAAACACAATTAACACATTAAGATTTTTAACCCTGATACCCTTCCATACTATTATACTATTGTATCAAACCTGTCATTATGTGCGCCGACTTAAATAGTCTGCCCCAATATAGTGCTTTCCACGGTCTATTACACCTACTCTACTGTTACTAATAACACAACTTCCTACAACTACAAGAACGCCAACTTTACACATTGCATCCATCGCATAACCAGTATACTGTTTGCGAAATGTAGTAGGGTCTCCCGTTTCCCTTATCGGCTTTGCTAACGTGTGCTTAAAGCTACACTGCATAACATCTGTTGGTCTCGACTTATCGGACCGAACAGTACTACACTCAGAGTGTAAACGACCTACCTCTCGTTTCTCTACTACACTAAGCATGCCCGATATGTCTACATCGGTTGTTGTCTCCTTACCTACACTAGTGGGAAAATACATGGGACTAGTGTACTCACTACTGCCTTCCTCACTATCCTCAATAACTGCAACATTAACTACATTTAACACCCCTTGCTGCACATTATCGGTTCTACTGATATACTCTTTCAGCATATTTGCATGAATGGTCTTTAACTTTCCGTTTATCTCGATACGATAATCCATAGTGTTCACTATCCCTCTAACGTAAAACGGACCTTTCCATTGTAATAACAGCTTGTTATTGTCGGTCGGGAGTAACAGTAACACCTGGTCATCTATCTTAAATTTCCTCGTTCAAGCTTTCTGGTCATAGTACCGTTTATACTTGCCTTAACTATCTGACTTTGAGCTATCTTACAAGTCTCCTCTAGTTTCTCCTTCGGATCTAAAACATACTGATATGTAGTCTTAACCTCATCACTATCTACTTCACCTGCCCACATCTCTCTAAGAATCCTCATGGGACCTCTAACTGATCTACCGTACAATAACTCAAACGGAGAAAATCCTAAACTCTCTTGTGGAACCTCTCTAAATGCAAACAACAAAGCATTGAGATACTTGTCCCAATCTTTGGGTCTCCCTGTACACATACGCCGTAACATTTGCTTTAACGTCCCGTTAAATCGTTCGACTAACCCGTTACACATAGGGTGATACGGTGTTGTCGTGATTTGACGCAAAGACAATAACCTGCTTTCTTCAGCCATAAGTTCTGACGTAAACTGTGACCCACAATCAGTCAGCATTGCCTCTGGTACACCTAGCCTACTGAACATATCAACTTATGCCTCAGCTACTCTCTCAGTTTCAAATGAGGGCAATGCTACTGCCTCCGGATACCTAGTTGCATAGTCTGCCGTTGGAAGATTTGCATACGGAAAGAGACATGTTCCGATCTTCGCCATTACGCCATCCGCTTTAACACAACAGCTACTACTTTCGGTTTTAATAACCGGACTATAACTACCTCTGCCTCGATCTCTACCTCGGTTTTGATTATCTCCACCGAAATTCCATGGGTTGTTAAAACCTTGGTTCTTACTACCTACAGTGTTGTCCCCTCTACTAGTGTCATTAAATTGTCTACGGTAGCGGATACTTTAACCGCTTTCCTACACTCATGTGAAGCATGATTCCCATTACAGTGACGACAACGAATAAAAGGTCTACCTATGTTGTTACCACTATTGCTAACTCCTCTAGCACCCACCGAACTACCTCCACCTCTATAGTTTCCACTCTGGACTTTCTGTTTATTACTATGATCGTCGCCTTGCATATCTCTAAAAGTCCTATCTTTCGACACTACACTATGAGCTCCACCTCTAGCCTCGGCAAACTGATCTGCTTGTGTTGCCATTTCTTCTACACTAGCTAATTTTCTTTCCGACTCTATGTGTTTATCACCATCTAGCCTCTCCTGAGTTAATCTACTGATTCTAACTTCTCGTTTAATAATCTACTTTCCAATTCTAGCTTCTTTGTGGCTAATCTACCTTCTATTTCTAACTTCTCTTGTGCAAATCTAGCATACATTTCTAACATCGCTTTCTCAGCTTCTAACTGCATTTGTGCATATCTACTTTTTATTTCTAGCTGCTTTGCTGCAAGTCTACTTTCTAATTCTAATCTAGTTTTCTCATAATGTTGTTCCCTAAGTCTCACCTGCATTTCCTTAGCCTGTTGTCTTTCAACAAAGGTGCTAAGGTCAACTCCACTATAGCCTAACTCCTTACCCATATCCGTAAGTTCCTTTAAGGACGTCATGGTTATAGACATTGTGGAATACTCACTACAATAACTACAATACACAAGTCACTAATAATTCTACTTAACTAACTACTAATGGTAAGTCACTGTGTCCTAAGTAAATACCTGGGCATCATCATAGGACAAGTTACATACACATTTGTACTAGCGCTAACTACTAACGGTTATGTATAGATAGTATCTAGCTTCCACAAAACATATACACTACATAAAATATCTATATTTGATATTGGACATAAACCTTAAACAATCATAGAAATGTGTATAACATGTACATGTATATTTACTTCTCCCATCAATATAAGTATACTCGAGTGTCACAACATGAGTAGAACGTCTTGTTCGCCAACCTAATTGGATACTATTGGTATATCAAGGGAGGTAAAAACAAAACCCAAATTATGGAGCAAAAAGTGCCACAGACCTAATCATGTAGACCACTGCGACCTCGCGCCAAGGAAAGAACGTACAAAACAACAGTTTGGACTCACCCTACCCGTGTCATGTCTACAGTCGCCTTGATGGATCAGAGGGTGGTACACAATTCTAAAATAATAAGAAGAGATTTAGTATATCATAATAAAGATCACTTATTGATTCTTTCCCTCCGTAGTTGCCCATAATCCCACTTCTGACACCATTTGTCGCAAGATGACCCTAGTGGTAGGGGCTAACTCAGGAAAGAATCAATGACGGTGAATGCATAAGTTTAATGCAACTTTTAAAATATGTTAAATATATATACAATTATCTAAAAAAACAAGCAAATACACAGATGAACTATGAAAAGAATGTTCTCATGAACGTTTAAGACGTTCTTAGTATTGTAACAAATACTGAATGTGTCGACTGATTATATACGACATTAAAATGTTGTTAAAGTTATAACAATGTTAATCTATGATCTAGCGCGATAACTGTGATGCGCGAGAGCTCATGAAATGATGATGCGCGAATCCAATGGGTGATTGTCATCAAATGCCTTCTATAAGGGTTGATGACGCGATATGTGTGATGATTAACTTCCACTGAGGTTGTGGATGATGTTCCTCCAGTGAGGACTGATAACGGGCCCACCTTGTGTCCCGGGGGTTGTCGCTACTAGAACCTGGCCATGCTGCGCAGGTACGGGGACCGTCTCCACCGCTCTTAAACGTTATACGTGGAAGCTTAGCTCCACTACGGAAGGCTTATATCTACCCTGGATGGCTTATATCTAACCCTGGATGGCTTAGGCTGTAATTATACATACGTTTTAGATGTCGATTGACAAACATAACAATCTTGCATAATTATCATTACCCAAACAAATCATTATTCAATAAATATATGTAAGCTGTACTAATGATGAGTGACAATGTATACATATTCTACAACGCCATGTATACGCCATGTATACGCCATGTACGTCGCTGTTAATCAATGCCCCTAATACATGTAATATACAACGTTATCAAATCACTCGTATATTACACTCACTGAGTTATGCATGCACACATGTATGTCAACTAATGCCTACATTATACAACGCTATGCATACGCGTCGAACATTTATACTAGTCACTCATCTCATGGTTAACTAATGTTAACAACCGTGTATTACAATCACTGAGTTATACGCCAACGTTAACTAATGCACCTATTATCCACTGTTATCAATTAATATTGTTTTACAATTAATGATTAATTACAATAATTACATCTAATAAAGTAACTTCAAAATCATATGCTAGTCTAAAGTTAATGTTTGAGAAACATCAAAGCTAACCGGATGTCGTAACCGCCAACCAAGATGGCGCCGCCCACTGAATACAAATGTACGATAAAAGTTAATAAAATAAATACTGACCACATATTGCCTGTGAATTTCGCCGTCCAACTCAAGTTCCAAACAAAGCAACTATCAAGCAATCCCGGCCAGAACTAGGAGACAATGGATTTTATAGCCAACGTTACGCCCAAACCATTATTTCCCCCGTTCAGTCCGTGAAATACGTGGCTAAATTCGCAGTATTAAAATCTACACGAAAGGACCCTTACACAATTTTTCCGTTTAAGGAGATAGACCTTTAATTTTACATGCATTAGCACAAAACTAAACTTATTAAACGGCCCTTCCGGGCACCCTATTGCGGCCACTAAAAATGTGCACGATTTTCCGTGTTACCTGAATATATCATGAACATTGTGAATTTGGTTCAACTAGACAATGAATTAGGGTGTAACTAACATGTGCTAACAAGAGCTATGTACGACCAATATGCTCTACCCGTGACATTGTGTGACATATATGCGTAATTATCTATAGTCGGGCTCACGTATTAGGCTCGGCACGAAAACGAAGAATGGCACAATAGTAAAAGACACTGACATAACTTTCTCTATATATACGATTAATTTCTCAACTTTGCATAAAGATATTATATACATGTACGTTTAAAAAGGTTAAGCTATGGAATTTGACGTTGCATCTTGTTTCGGTACATGTAGAGTTTTGCTTGCATGATGATTTTGCTCAAAACTATATAAAATTTACTACTTCCAAATAAAATATCTCTTTCTGTTAAAGTTATGAATGCTGTCTTGCAGTTTTCTGTAATAAAAGTTAGAAGTTGTGATCAGAATTCTTTTACAGTTCCACAGTTCCAAAACAGATATCCTATTGTTGATTCTAAATTGGAACCAAAGTAACTTAGGATATTTTGTTATTTTATAAGGTAAGGCATATAATCGTCCAAATTCAAAGTTTCGCTTTAATACACATTTTCAATCTTTTTATCCAGGTTTTGAAAAAACATTTTTTTTTCAAACTCACTTTTAGGTATACCCAGTAGACCCTATTACGTTTTTTGATAACAACATTTTTATAGTACTTGCCTGTGACTCCCTTTCCCTTGAAAGCCATATAAAGCAATCAAAATTGAAAAAAACAACGGTTTATCGATTTAAGTGTCATTTGGCTCTCTTGAAAGATGAAGATCAGTCCAAGTCTTGCGATCTCTAAAATCTATTAAACACTTTTTCTTTCTAACAAGCTGGTGCGTAATCAAGGATTGGTCGATAACCCATTCGTAATCAAATGTTTTTCTTAAGGATAAAACGCAATCTACAATCGTCCCGTTACAATCCATAACCTCGTCCCAGGTCGCCGTATCCATGGAAATAAAACACATCGGAATTGCTCCACCAACTGCATGCGTAAAAAGCCAAATATTAATTGGGTTTTTGCTTTTCAATGGATTTAGTAACTTTGTTGATGTCGGAAACGCATCTACATCACTAGTTATAACAGTTTTTCTACTGCGTATTACACCACTTGTGTAAGCATATAAGGCTCGTTCATACAATTCATCCGTGGTTGTTATAGGCGTAACAACAACACCTACTGCACGAAGTCTTGCCATGTATCCGTCAACCGTCGTGTCGTTTGGAGTATGTACCAGGTACAAATGTACTCTCACTGGAACTTCAAAATGAAGGTTCATCCACAATCTATATGACGGAACAGCCGCTTCTTTGCACGGAAATAACTATTTTTTGTAAAATTGTGTATTCTTCGACAAACATAAGCCCATAGAAATCCATACGTAATCAGTAACGGTATCGTTTTCTTCTCTGTGGTAAGCATCCTGTTTTTTTTAACTGGTTTGTTCAAAACTGTAATAAGGGTATTTGCACATATTTCGATGCGTACATCGTAAACCCCATAAGCATAAGTGCAGTCCAAACTCCGCACACTAGTAGTTCCCTTCGCATGTTAACTGAAGTATTATCCCAACGTTGTAATTATCACAATCAAATCAAACTCTATTTATTTCGCTTTTCTTACACAGATGTGGATCCAGTAATCCATATAAACAGTATTGTCGTGATTACACATGACCCGCCTGATCGAGCGTGTGTATTTCAGTGACAAATATATATATTTTACAAAATATTTCATACTCGTATATAGGACATTTTAGGCTGTAAGCTAGTGGGGAAACCCTCCCTCCCCCACTCCCCCAACCCCAGGGAGAATTTTGTACACCCTATTCTTCTGAAATGTGTAGAGCATTTTGGAACATGTGTGCTATCTGAGCGTTGTGGCTTTATCGTGTTACAGGGTGTAGACTACGTTACCTATAAAATAATGAATAATTTTACTGCAATTTGAACACTAAAAATGTATGAAAGAAAGGGTTTGTATTTTAAATTGTCTTCATTATTCATGCCTTTTATAATACAAGCTTTCGATTCACTTACTTTTTATACCTTGGATACCTGCGTTTCTAACGCTACGATACCGTAATTTACGTTACCTTGTTTGTTAGTTTTTTTAACGTAAGATATTAAGAACATTAATGATGTTACATCCGAAAATTATTCCAAACCTTACAGATATCCCAGACATACGTGCTCAAGATGTTAATAATGTTTGGTTATTGTAATGTCCGTTACATTGTGTGTTTTTAATTCATTTTCTATTTTCTGCATCTTAATAGAAATAATAGAAGAAATCATCCACTAAACTATTAAAGTTTTACTGCAATATTCCTTTAAACATAATTGATTCTAACAATTCATTTTGAACATTATTTATACTTTTTCAACTACAAAATGTCGTTACACGTAATGTTTATACCTTTGAAACCTGAGTTATTAAGTCTACGTTACCGTAATTTGTGTTACCTTGTTGAATGAAGGTGTTTGGTTTAAGAAATTAAGAACAGAAATATTTTATATTCGAAAATTATTTCAAACATCTTAGTTATAATAGACATACGTATCAATGATGTGAACAATGTTTGCTTCTTGTATTGTCTGTTACATTTTGTGTTTTTTAAAATAATTAATAATAATATTATGTGTGTGAAGTTGGCTCTGCGTTCTACGTTCTCCGTTCTACATTCAAACTTGAGTTCTCCGTTCTACATTCAACTTGATTTCTCCGTCCTACATTCGACTTGAGTTCTCCGTTCTACATGCACCTTGATTTCTCCGTTCTACATTCGACTTGAGTTTTCCGTTCTACATTCGAACCCAGTTCTCCGTTCTACATTCGACTCCAGTTCTCCGTTCTACAATCGACTCCAGTTCTCCGTTCTACATTCGACTTGAGTTCTCTGTCCTACATTCGAACCCAGTTCTCCGTTCTACATTCGACTCCAGTTTACCGTTCTACATTCGACTCCAGTTCTCCGTTCTACGTTCGACTTGAGTTCTCCGTTCTACATTCGACTCCAGTTCTCCGTTCAACATTCAACTTGAGTTCTCCGTTCTATTTTCGACTCGAGTTCTCCGTTCAACATTCGACTCTAAGTTCTCCGTTCTACATTCGACTCCAGTTCTCCGTTTTACATTTGACTTGAGTTCTCCGTTCTACATTCGACTCCAGTTCTCCGTTCAACATTCGACTTGAGTTCTCCGTTCTACATTCGACTTGAGCTTTTCGTTAAACATTCGACTCCAGTTCTCCGTTCTACATTCAACTTGAGTTCTCCGTTCTACATTCGACTCCAGTTCTCCGTTCTACATTCGCCTTGAGTTCTCCTTTCTACAATCGACTTGAGTTCTCCGTTCTTCATTCGAACCCAGTTATCCGTTCTACATTCAACTCCAGTTCTCCGTTCTACATTCGACTCCAGTTCCCGTTCTACATTCAACTTGAGTTCTCCGTTCTACAATCGACTTGAGTTCTCCGTTCAACATTCGACTCCAGTTTTCCGTTCTACATTTGCCTTGAGTTCTACCTTCTACATTCGCCTTGAGTTCTCCATTCTACATTCGACCTGAGTTCTCCGTTCTACATTCAACTTGATTTCTCCGTTCTACATTCAACTTGAGTTCTCCGTTCTACATTCGACTTGAATTCTCCGTTCTATATTCGACTTGAGTTCTCCGTTCTACAGTCAACTTGAGTTTTCCGTTCTACTTCGACTTGAGTTCTCCGTTCTACATTCGACTTGAGTTCTCCGTTCTGCATTCGAACCCAGTTCTCCGTTCTACATTCGCCTCAAGCTCTCAATTCTACATTTGACTTGCGTTCTCCGTTCTACATTCGACTCCAGTTCTCCGTTGTACATTCAACTTGAGTTCTCCATTCTACATTCGATTCCAGTTCTCCGTTCGTTCTACATTCGACTTGAGTTCTCCGTTCTTCATTCGACTTGAGTTCTCCGCCTACATTCTCCGTTATACATTCGACTTGCTTTCTCCGTTCTACATTCGACTCCAGTTCTCCGTTCAACATTCTTGAGTTCTCCATTCTACATTCGAATCCACTTCTCCGTTCTACATTCAACTTGAGTTCTCCGTTCTACATTCGGCTTGAGTTTTCCGTTCTACATTCGACTTGAGTTCTCCGTCCTACATTCGTACCCAGTTCTCCGTTCTACATTTGACTCCAATTCTCCGTTTTACATTCGACTTGAGCATTATCCCAACGTTGTAATTATCACAATCAATTCAAACTGTATTTATTTCGCATTGCTTTCACAGATGTGGATCCAGTAATCCATATAAACAGTATTGTCGTGATTACACATGACCCGCCTGATCGAGAGTGTGTATTTCAGTGACAAATATATATTTTGCAAAATAGTACATACGAGGGTGCATCAAAAAGTTCTGTCACTAGGCATATATCCTTTGAACTGGATATTACACTGAGATAAAGTAGTGTATTTATAGTACTACTGGGTTCGCTCTCTTAAATTCCACAACAAAAATGAAAAATTTCCGGTTATTTATACCCCTGAATTACCTCCCCCTACCACACCTTTTGGATACTGACATCTCTGAAAATGTCCTTGCTACAAAACGTTGAAAAATTATTTGAATAATTCTATGCTTTTAAATTTTCTTGTACACCATCTGTTGTTATTCGCCCATAATCCGTGAAAATGATTGTCGAGAATTCGGAAAGGTCTTGCTGCAAACCAGATATGAGTGAATGCATATCCCTTAATTTTAGCAGAAATAAAACTGATTTTCTTGATTTTGTTTACGGAAATGTTATAATATCTTTTAAATGTCGTAATTATTCTCATAGTATTAATATGTTTTCATATTTTTTTTACAAATCCTAGTCCTTCAGTGTTTAAATTTCATATTCAACACATTATTGTAGAACTTTGTACAATGTTTAGTGAAAATATTGATCATCCAAAAACGCTATTTCAGAAGACTGCCCTTCCATTTAATGTCCATTTATCATTAAATTAATTCTACACGTTAGCTTAAAATGTTAATTTCTAAGACAATGCCTTTTCATCTACCACGCTTAAATTCTGAATCTTGAAATGCACAGATATAATTGGTAATGTATGAAAAATTTCAAAGGTCTTCGACAGGTACTTAAAGAGAAACAGGCATTTAAAAAGTAACAATTAACATACCTGAAAAAACTCAGGACGAAAATGCCTCAGTATGTATATGTAATGTGTATTAAATGTTCCATAACTTTCGTCACACAAAAGAAACAGCATTCATTTTCCCATCAATGAAATGGTATTGAAACTCTCTTTCATTTGGTACCAAACATCAACACTCACAACGAGCACATAATTGTTAAAACGCGTTAGTGACAGAACTTTTTGAATGAACCTCGTATATAGGACATATTAGGCTGTAAGCTAGTAGGAGAAACTCTCCCCCCACCCCTCCCCCACCTCCAGGGAGAATTTTGTACACCCTATTTTTCTGAAAGCCCATTATGTGTAGAGCTTTTTGGAACGTGTGCTATCTGAGCGTTGTGGCTTTATCGTGTTACAGGGTAAATAATAAATAATTTTACTGCATTTTGAACACTAAAACAGTATGGAAGAAAGGGTTTGTATTTTTAATTGTCTTCATTATTCATGCCTTTTATAATACAAACTTTAGTTTCACTTACTTTTGATACCTTGGATACCTGCGTTTCTAACGCTACGATACCGTAATTTACGTTACCTTGTTTTATTAGTTTTTTTAACGTAAGACATTAAGAACATTAATGATGTTACATCCGAAAATTATTCCAAACCTTACAGATATCCCAGACATACGTGCCCATGATGTTAATAATGTTTGGGTATTGTAATGTCCGTTTTTGTGTGTTTTTAAATAATTTTCTATTTTCTGGATGTTAAAAGAAATAATAGAAGAAATCATCCACTAAACTATTAAAGTTTTATTGCAACATTCCCTTAAACATAATTAATTCTAACAATTCATGTTGAACATGATTTATACTTTTTCAACTACAAAATTTCGTTTCACGTAATGTTTATACCTTTGATACCTGAGTTATTTAGTCTACGTTATCGTAATTTGTGTTACCTTGTTGAATGAAGGTGTTTGGTTTCAGAAATTAAAGGGAGTACATCAGGCTTTTCAAAAGGGTCTAGGGGTACGACTTAAAATTGACAAATAATGATATTTTCTATTTTAAAGCGCCTAAACATAATGAATGATCCTAAAAATTACCCCTTAGTTACAAGAAAAATTCATTCTGTACAGTAATACGTGCTATCCTAGGTTACGCACCAGGGTTAATTTCAGCATTTTATGCCTGATTCCGTCCTAGCTATATGGTGTATTCGAAGTTTAAACCTTAACAATATGGTTCGAACATCATATTTTGATGGATATAAGTGTTTTATCATGAATTGGAACATTTTTATAATTTAAGATATTTCTAGAAAAATCCTGATGTACTCCCTTTAAGAACAGAAATATTTTATATTCGAAAATTATTTCAAACATCTTAGTTATAATAGACATGATGTGAACAATGTTTGCTTATTGTATTGTCTGTTACATTGTTTGTTTTTTTAAATAATTAATAATAATCTTATGTGTGTGAAGATGGCTCTGCGTTCTATGTTCTCCGTTCTACATTCAAACTTGAGTTCTCCGTTCTACATTCAACTTGAGTTCCCCGTTCTACATTCAACTTGAGTTCTCCGTTCTACATTCAACTTGTGTTCTCCGTTCTACATTCGATTTGAGTTCTCCGTTCTACATTCGAATTGAGTTCTCCGTTCTACAGTCAAGTTGAGTTCTCCGGTCTACTTCGACTTGAGTTCTCCGTTCTACATTCGACTTGAGTTCTCCGTTCTACATTCGACTTGAGTTCTCCGTTCTTTATTCGAACCAAGTTATCCGTTCTACATTCGACTCCAGTTCTCCGTTCTACATTCGACTCCAGTTCTCCGTTCTACATTCAACTTGAGTTTTCCGTTCTACATTCGACTTGAGTTCTCCGTTCAACATTCGACTCCAGTTTTCCGTTCTACATTCGCCTTGAGTTCTCCGTTTTACATTCGCATTGAGTTCTCCATTCTACATTCGACTTGAGTTCTCCGTTCTACATTCGAACCCAGTTCTCCGTTCTACATTCGACTCCAGTTGTCCGTTCTACAATCGACTCCAGTTCTCCGTTCTACATTCGACTAGAGTTCTCTGTCCTAGATTCGAACCCAGTTCTCCGTTCTACATTCGACTCCAGTTCTCCGTTCTACATTCGACTTGAGTTCTCCGTTCTACATTCGACTCCAGTTCTCCGTTTAACATTCGACTTGAGCTCTCCGTTCTACATTCGACTTGAGTTTTCCGTTCAACATTCGACTCCAGTTCTCCGTTCTACATTCAACTTGAGTTCTCCGTTCTACATTCGACTCCAGTTCTCCGTTCTACATTCGCCTTGAGTTCTCCGTTCTACATTCGTCTTGAGTTCTCCGTTCTTCATTCGAACCCAGTTATCCGTTCTACATTCGACTCCAGTTCTCCGTTCTACATTCGACTCCAGTTCTCCGTTCTACATTCAACTTGAATTCTCCGTTCTACATTCGACTTGAGTTCTCCGTTCAACATTCGTCTGCAGTTTTCCGTTCTACATTCACCTTGAGTTTTCCGTTCTACATATCGCCTAATAAACGTGATAGTAAAAGGCACTGACATAATGTTCTCAATATACGATTAATTTCTCAACTTTGCCTAAAGATATTATATACATGGACGTTTAAAAAGATTAAGCTGTGGAATTTGACGTTGCATCTTGTTTTGATACATGTAAAGTTTTGCTTGCATGAAGATTTTGCTCAAAACTATATCAAATTAACTACTTCCAAATAAAATATCTTTTTCTGTTAAAGTTATGAATGTTGTCTTGCAGTTTTCTGTAATAAAAGTTAAAAGTATTGATCAGAATTCTTTTACACTTCCACAGTTCCAAAACAGTTATCCTATGGTTGATTCTAAATTGGAACCAAAGTAACTTAGGATATTTTGTTATTTTATAAGGTAAGGCATATAATCATCCAAATTGTTTAGTTTGGAACACTAACTACTTCATTTTTTCCGTTTACTTAATGCTTTGGGATATACATTATTTCTAATCATGATGTCATATATGGTTCGACAGTCTTTCTCATTTTGTAGAATTAAAGATAGGATTAGCGGACGTACAGGGTTTGGGCTGTTGTTACAGCCTAGATGCACACTATTCAGTTTTGCCAACTAATTCCTGACAGCAGTTTTGATAACTTCCTATTCAATACCTTCAAGAGATAATTATTCATACCAATACATACGAGGGATGTTAGAAACTTAATGCAACCTGTCAGTTTTCTCTGTGATCTTTTCATTGGACAAATTTAGCCTTTAATTCCCTTTCGCTTTAATACACATTTTCAATATTTTTTTCCAGGTTTTGAAACAATTTTTTTTTCATAATCACTTTTGGGTATACCCAGTAGACCCTATTCCGTTTTTTGATAACAACATTTTTTATAGTACTTGCCTGTGACCCCATTTCCCTTGAATGCACTATAAAGCAATCAAAATTGAAAAAAAAGGCTTATCGATTTAACTGACATTTGGTTGCAGAACTGTCGTGTGTTTTCCTTGTTCGACTTTTACAGTTGTGTTTGTCTTTATGAGAATAGCACTGTACTTTCTATAAAGAGTATCATTTCTGTCGTGTGGATGGAAGTGAATCCAAACGTGAGCGTCGTCTATGGAGTAACTGATCGGTAAGTTGTGATGTCCACATATTGCCGAATAATTGTATGGCTCTCGTGAAATATGAAGATCAGTCCAAGTCTTGCGATCCCTACAATCTAGAAAACACTTATCTTTCTAACAAGCTGGTGCGTAATCAAGGATTGGCCGATACCCCATTCGTAATCAAATATTTTTCTTAAGGGTAAAACGCAATCTACAATTGTCCCGTTACAATCCATAACCTCGTCCCAAGTCGCCGTATCCATGGAAATAAAACATATCGGAATTGTTCCACCAACTGCATACGTAAATTGCCAAATATTAATTGGGGTTTTGCTTTTCAATGGATTTAGTAACTTTGTTGATGTCGGAAACGCATCTACATCACTAGTTATAACAGTTTCTCTACTGCGTATTACACCACTTTTGTAGGCATACAACCGGCTCGTTTGTGCAATCAGCACACACAATTCATCCATGGTTGTTAAAGGCGTAACAACAACCCCTTCTGCACGAAGTCTTGCCATGTATCCGTCAACCGTCGTGTCGTTTGGAGTATGTACCAGGTACAAATGTACTCTCACTGGAACTTCAAAATGAAGGTTCAGCCATAATCTAGTTGACAGAACAGCTGCTTCTTTGTACGGAAATAACTGTTTTTTGTACAATTGTGTATTCTTCGACAAACATATGCCCATAGAAATCCATACGTAATCAGTAACGGTATCGTTTTCTTCTCTGTGGTGAGTATACTGTTTTTTTATTAACTGATTTGTTCCAAACTGTAATAAGGCTATGTGCACAAATGTCGATGCGTACATCGTAAACCCGATAATCAGTGCAGTCCAAACTCCGCACAGTAGTAGTGTCCATCGCATGTTAACTGAAGTATTATCCCAACGTTGGAATTATCACAATCAAATCAAACTTTATTTACCTCGCTTTGTTTTCACAGATGTGGATCCAGTAATCCATAAACAGTATTGTCGTGATTACGCATGACCCGCCTGATCGAGCGTGTGTGTGTATCTGTATGCATTTCAGTGACAAATATACATTTTACAAAATATTACATAATACAGGATATATTAGGCTGTAAGCCAGTAGGAGAAACCCGCCGGCCCCCCCCCCCCCCGACCCCCCCCCCCCCCCAACGCACACACACACCCCACACCCAGGGAAAATTTTGTAAACCCTATTTTTGATTCTAACAATTCATTTTGAACATTATTTATACTTTTTTATACAAAATTTCATTCACGTAAAGTTTATACCTTTGATACCTGCGTTATTAAGTCTACGTTACCCTAATTTCTGTTACCTTGTTGTATGAAGGTGTTTGGTTTAAGAAATAAAGAACATAAATATTTTATATTCGAAAATTATTTCAAACATCTTGGTTATAATAGGCATACGTATCCATGATGTGAACAATGTTTGTTTCTTGTATTGTCTGTACATTGTGTGAGTTTTAAAATACTTAATAATAATCTTCCGTGTGCTACCAGAAATCTAGAAAATTCAGCCAATTAGCTTATACAGATGTTAATACAACATTCCTCTACACATCATCGATGGTAACAACAGTTTGAACAGAGATGAAATGATATCAATGTTAATATGTGTTACCTCATGTATTAAACGTTACGTACGTTACCAATTAAGTTTACATCATTTTATTTAGATATCACATCTAAGTATCAAATAAAAACATGGATATATATCTTTATTATCCTTTTTATACTGTTTATACATAGGCAAACACTGAATGAAATGAAATTTGTATATAATTTACACGACTTTTTACGTTACCAATTCAAAGAAAATAGCAAATTGGATGCACTAATGTATTCATATATTAATCAGATGTAACACATTTAGCAATTTCAACATATTCACAAAATGAATTGAACTTTACTTACGTTACTAAAAATATAAAAGCATAGCTCTATGAGATAGCATGCATTTTCATGGAAATATATTACATCATCTGAGCTCATAATTCCTCTATACATTGCCATCTCTTTCTTCAAACTCAATATCAATCAGTTTGTTGGCTTCCATATCAGGCTCTTTGAACATTATTTCAACCAACTATTGTGATGCAATAGCACCAATAGTCCAGTCAAATTCAATAACTTTATCTTCTCTCATTTGTTTCTGCGTCTGGTAGGTCTGGTTAATATTGGTCAGTATGGTGCCACAAAACACTTGAACGCATGTTCAAATGCATGATTATAGAAAACTGACACGGCTGTAAACAGCTCTACTTGTGTCCTTTGAATTTTCGCGAACAAATATTTGACATCCGCGTAAAGAGGTTTGCCATATAGGCGGCACACTATCCTCTCCGTGATCTCCGTTCTTTTTTTTGAAGATCATCCAAACATTCATGCTACTGTTCGAGCAATCCTACATTACACAAACTCTCTGCTGTGCTTTTTGATCGACTTAAATGGGACAACCTTGCCTCTCCCTACAGAGCCACTGGTTGTAATACAGCTTGTAAAGCAAGGTAATAAATAATAATATCAGACCCATTAACCTCTACAATTTGTTTTGAATGTTGTTTTTTTAATCCCCCAAGGCCAAACATGACTTACGGTTGTATTACTGAAACAAATTTTGAAAGCAGGATAGTTATGTCTGTGTCCGGAGAACACACCATGATTGTTTCTGATGTTGGTTAGGATTAATAGGTATATGTTCAGTCAGATGTCAGCTTCCTCCTATGATGAAAACAGATCTTCCTGATCATCAGCAATGACAGATATGTCATCTGCAATGGTACGCCGGGGACATTTTTGTCTGTATTCCATGGGCCGCAAATGAGATTAATGAATTGCGTCGTATTGTCGTGATTACGCATGTAACTCTTCAAATCGCAATAGGTCTTCGTTTTCGGCCCTGACAACAGGAAAGTTGGGGTTTCACTTCGCCTCTTGCACTCAAACTACTTGATAGATCTAGAGACGCAAGTGTCTGTCATAAAGCCGACTCAATGTGCTTTGGTAATAATGTCAAACACCAGCTCTGCCAAATCGTCAAACGTACCAGGAACTGAAGGCTGACTGTGAGGTGTTGCATTATCTTCACACACATAGTATATCCAGTAGGTTGCTGTGCAGCTGGCTCAACTGATACTTCTAAGAAGAAGAGCAATTTGGCTTTGTCAGTTCTAACTGAATTGCCATCAGCTGTTGCAAGGGACCATGGTACTGAGCTTAGAGGATAATATGAACTAAAGTAAAACCTTGAGGCGAGCACAGAAAATGTGAAAGTAAATTTTAAACAGATAAAACTCAATGAAAGAACAATACAATTGAAAGCAACACAATAATGAGGTCCTCAAAGGGGTTTTGGGGAAAATGGCCATTTATATTTGGTGAACAAGGGAACAATGGCTGTTAACAATGGCTGTTATTTTCAGGGGAAAAGAGAACATTGACACATTTATTTAAGTTAGGGAACAATGGAAAATGACTTTACAGGAAATAAAATTCTAACATCTAGTTTTAATATTAAAAAAAAAATCACAAAAGTTAACATTTCAAACAATATTTGTGTGATGACAGTGTACTGTAGGGCAGAATGAATTTTGGGGAACATTAGCAAATCTTTTAAACATTAAAAATACTTTTAGAGAACAGGGGAACATTGGACAAATAATTTTGGGGAACAAAGCAAAATAATTGTTGGGAACAAGGGAACACTGACTCATATTTTCAGGGAACAAAGGAAGATGTACCCCTTCCATCCTCCTGGGGGCCTCAATAATAATAAGAAGAATGAATAAATCATTAAAAAAAAAACTCATTGCACACTTTCTTTCACAACTGAGCTGTATACACTTTCTTTTGCAACTCAGTATATTTAGATAAAAACGTTTTAGATTAGCTAATGAAAGAAACTAAACTGCCAAATTCAGCACTTAACTCACTGCTTCAAGTATACACTGTCGTGATATAACTACACTGAAAGATTGTTAACTTTATACATATACATACATTGTTCCAATTGCTTTTTTACATTTTCTTTTCTTTTTGCCAGAAATGTTGATATTTTCTATGTTATCATGTATTACTAAATATATGCAAACTGTGACCTGTGTATTTAGCCGATAACACTAAATATGATCCACAAATAGATGAGAGATATGGATAATTGTTTTAATTTTAACACCACAGTCCATCTGTCCTGATCTTACCTTGAATAGGAACCGTCTGTACATGATGGCAAGTTGCATTCACTTCAGTGTATGGGTTTGAAGAAATCCAATCTGTGTGTGACTGACCCAATGGGCCACTCCTAAAAGATGTTAGTGTCACCATCCAATGCTGGTTGTAAATGCCTGACAGAATAATGCAACTATCAGTCACAGACAACCATTTAAATATAAACAAAGGATAGATGCTCTTTTCTTGAAGATGTTCAGTGTGATGAAGCCCTTCTGTAGTGTAAATCTCATTTTTGCTTTTCACTGAAGAAGCAGTTCCAGTACATCCTGGTGTTTCATCTCTGTTCTGGTATGTTGTGTTCCGGTGAATCGTACCACTGGTCCATAATTAAGTCATAAAACAAATACAAACAATTCCGGTTTTTAAATTCTATAATGAGGTCATTTTTACCATACCACAGATATGACTTACAAATCACTTTCTGAGTCAAATAAATGAGAACCAGACCATCCGCCATATTTTAAACGATAGGACACCCACCTGTATGGGCACACAAGTGTGTGTGTGTTTTGTGGGTCGGTCGGTGTGTTTGTGAGTGTGTGTGTGTGTGTGTGTGTGGGGGGGGGGGGGGTATTTTTAAATGAACAAATCTAGGGGGTGAGGACCCAGCCAGCAATCCTATATCTAGCCTTCATCGGCCCCATATTTTTTTTATATAGGACCAGTATCGCAAACGATATCGGCATGAGATCGGACGGCGTGCCCATGATATCGGCCTGAGATCGGCGTGCCCATCGGCTTCAAGTCGGACCGATATCTTGTCGGCTACACATCGGTCCAATATCGGTTAAATATTGTTTTAGTTTACTATCCATCGGTCAGACATCCCTTTAGTTTACTATCCATCTTCGGTCAAATATCGGTTAGTTATCTATCCAATATGTATCCGATATAGTTTCGACCGAAGTGGGCCCATTATGACAGATAAACATCGAGTTTGTTCTATTGTCACCATCCAGCTAGCACAATATGTATATAGATAGACCATCGGATTACCAATCCAAAATACATGTATATGTTTCGCAACATACAAGGTTATCGGGCATTTAACTCCGTCCAATTTTTTTCATCAAATCAATTTAATGAATACTGACTACCTTATATATATCTTTTTGTAGGTGCTTATCTCAATTAGCTTGACTGGAAAAATATTCATTAGCAATAAATGAAACTCTTGTGAATGTAGTTAGCGTCATTTTGCAATGTAAAAAATGACATTTGCGAGGAATATCTGTTCACATTAACAACAAATATACAATATTCAAAATGACATGTCATTACCGCCATTTATGGATTTATGGCGTGTTATATCGGACCGACAGCGGCCCGATATATGGTATCAACTGATACAAACTACGTCAGCCTGACGTTGGCCCGAGATATAATAATAGACATCAGAAGAAATGTGCTATATTCATTCAGATTAATGCATTGAACAATCAATTTAGCATGCCATACAAACAAAAAATTCAAAAATTGGAAAATATTTATTATGAATTAATCGGCTCTACGTCGGCCTGACGTCGGCATATCCAATATTTAGCCGACATCTGATCGATATCTTTTCAGCAAATCATAAAAAGAACACACAAACCCAGTCAGCAAGCCTATATCGCGGTGTATGAAAAAGCAAAAGGACAGACTGTGGGACACAGAAAAAATACGGCCGACAATATAAAACAACTAGAAAACATGATAACACATAACCACTCATTTGTCAGAGCAATGATACGGACTAACGCAAAGACACCATGCACTGTATTGTACTCGGACGAACAGATAGAGGACATAAAAAACATGTGTTGCACGGGACAGACTGTTTTAGGAATTGACAAGACATTCAATCTATGCGACATGCACGTGACTGTGACAGTGTATAAACAGCTTTTAGTAATACGCCAACGGACTTAAGAGCCTCCAATCTTCCTAGGACCTATGATTATCCATGACAACAACACATTCAACACATGTGTTGTGTACTAGACATCTAAGGGAAAACGCAACACAAACCCTTAAGGACGACGCTGTTGACAAGAATGACAGAAAAGCAATTGTGGACAAAATCTTTGGACAAAGTTGACTTTCTGCTGTAAAGTTTCATCGAAATTTACTGATCACTTTAACAAGAGACTTAAAAATCAGTTGTTGACAAAGGTGAACGGCCCAGCACGACAGGACAAAACTGACAATGACTAGACAAATAACAACTGCGAGTCAATTAACCATGTTTTGAAGCAGCTTGTTGTGTGGAAATCCAAGCCTTTGACGGAATTTGTAGCCTAGTGAATGACTTTGTGGACGGACAATTCAAAGAATTACGCAGTGCATTACTAGGTACTGGTGAGTATAGACTAGCAGACAGCCACGGACAGTTCCACGTTTCCAAGACTGACTGGGTAACAAAAACTCAGGAACAAAGACAGAGACACTTCAAAAAGTTCAGAACCTTTACTGTGACTGACAGTAAAATAATGACATCGACAGACGGACAATCAGATATTGTCAATTTGTGGCACCACGCACGCATGGTAAAAATCCAGGACAGAAAAGAAGGAAAATAAACGAACGGACAGTGACCAACAAAAAGACAAAGACGACGAAAAAATAAAGATTCCCCGTGAATGTGTTGTTGAACTGTTAACGTTTTGTTATTGATTTACAGCGGTGGTTTAATCAATAACACGTAAATAAATGCTCTGTGTGTATATTATGCCATTTTTGTTATTTCCTGTAAATGTACAATAGTTAGTTTGATCAAACCATCTAAATCTACTACTTCTGTGCTTCTTCGTTCCAATCCTGTTATTAGATCATTAAACAATATGTTTGTAACTAAACGATAAACAACAAATGTAATATTATCATATTCATTAAAAAATGCAACTATACTATTGTTGACGTGAAATATTGTAGCTGTAAATATTTTGTGTTTTAGTGAATGTTGAACTATTCTACAAATACATATAATTTTGTTGATTTTTTAGGATTATGTACCATTACTTTTTATTTCAAGTTTATGACAGCATTTTCATCACTTTCAGAATTGTGATATTCGATGTTGTAGCATGGTCGCTGATATTTGTTTTGTATTTGCACAGTTGTAAATATTGTAATTGACAATACCTGTCAGAATGACTGGTCTACCAGTTATCGGCAGTTAGAGTATGGCAGTCAGATGAAATGGACGTGCTACTAAACTAATAGAGTATGGCCTAATCTTGTTGGTTGATTTAAACACATTGATGGGCTACACAGTCCATCTCGATGTTTAAATCAACCAAAGAGATGAGACCATACTAAATATATTGCTTATCAATTCCGTGATATTTTTAAATCCATTTTAAATTGTTTGACATTATACACTTGTTGATTTGTACTACCTTTACACATTTTGATTTACATGTTTTACAATTCAAACCTTTCTTTTATTTTATTTACGTAATTACGTAATATATTATCCTAGGAAATCAATAATAATAGCTTGTATTTATATTGAGTTTGCATTCCTGTTTACTAACGTCGTGTCTATGATGTTCATGTTACGTTCATGTATTAACATGTTTTACATATATCAATAAATAAATTGCTTTACATTTGTATTTGCTTGTTTGATTTTGTGTAACTTTGATTGATAATGATTGCTAGATTACATAAATAAGAGACCGATATTCAACAAGTTTGAATTAATACATAAACATTTTTTAATTGACATCTTTTACAATTATAATACTAAAAATTACAAAATAATTCTTCACAAAATATGAAACATTACAACAGTAGCTTCAATTTATAAGGGATTTTCATTCTTTTTTAATAACGTTGTGTCTATGATGTTTATTTTACATATAATGTCTTCTTACTTGTTAAATACATTATGTCAATAAATCCGTTATTATACATATGTGCTTGTTTGTTTTACATTGATTTCTATATTCATAGACCTACATATTTATATCCATGCTATTTTACACAGATAATTAAGAACTTAGAAGTCTATATTTCATTGAACTCTAACCTTCGGTAACGTCCAAGTGTTCACTATTCCACAAGTTCTTACTATATACATTAAACATAAATAATAAATATTAAAACCGATAAACAATATATATATATATATATATATATATATATATAAATATATATATATAGTGTGTGTTTCGGTGTTTCTATTGCGTTTCGGTTTCTCTGTAGTGTGTTTCGGTGTTTCCGTTCCGTTCCGGTGTTTCGGTGCGTTTCGGTGTTTCTACTCACCCCCTATATCGGACCGATGTTGGATCGATATGTTTCCTATATAAATATACAGATAACGGATAGACATAGGGACTTGCCGCTCTGTTACTGATATCGGATAGACATCGGTAACAGAGCGGCAGTCTGAATAACGGCCCGATGTCTATGACAGATAACGGATAGACATCGGGCCGACATTCCGACCAATTACTGAAATCTATCCGATATGGCCATTGCTGGCTGGGGAGTGGTGGGGTGGCTTGTAGTCTGAGAATTTCGAGGAGAGGGAGGTCTGTCTGAGGAAACTTCCTCAGTTTTTTCAGGTTGTAGATTATCCTAGGGGGTAGTCGGAAGAAACGCTTTCCGTTCGCGGCGAGGGTGGTTTGTCCATAAATAATTAATCATTTATAGCGACGCGAGCGCAAGCGAGCTCCTATGGTATCATGCAGGCGAAAAGTAAACATACCCATCCATCCTTTTAAAAGGCTTGGGTCATTTACGGCAGTTTATGGGCGACTTCAACCGCAAAGTAGCATATTTCGTTACGAAATTAACAAGATAAGCATTCGTAGAAATCATTAAGAATGGTGGTTTCCAAGCAGAATGAGGTGAAAAAAACATTAAAAAACTTTCTCGAACCCATCCAAAAATGACAATGAAATTGCATTTTTACCTATGTCGCCAAAACTGCCATTAAGGTCCAATTACACTAAATCAACAGGATGAGCTCGCCTGTTGCAGTCGAAAGTAGTCCTGTATTAAAGAGTGCTAATCTTTTTTTCTTTAAAAACTTTTTTTAGTGCAGTTTCCTGTTATTGTTTGGCTGTAACTGTATTCTGGACATGTTGTTGATATTTGAAAATGCAGCTCATCATGTTTTTGACAGTTTTTTATATAAATTTGAGAAGTGAAAGTAGACAGGGTATGAAATTGCAAGGGGTAAAAATAGTGTTGACCTTTGACCCGGTGTTAGTATACAGCTGAAGAAATGTTTCTTAGAAGGTATTAAACCCCCTATTTCCTTGTTGATGTTTAATAGCAGACATGCTTATTTGCATGATAAAGTAAGTTTCCCAGAATTCTAACAAGGTTTGAGTTTTTAACAGGTTGTCAACATTCCAACTTTACTATGGAAGGGCAATGGAGACTCATTTACGCTATTATAACCTTAACCGGAAACATAGCCCAAAGTGTTACCTTGCGCGTTGTTTATTGGCGAAAATTCGTCAACACATTTCACAATTTAATAAAAGTAGATTTCGTGTCGCAGAAATGTATATGTCTTGCTAACTGATTATGATAAACAAATGATTTGGTTAAAAACTATCTTTCATTTGTTTATTTTCCCGTAAAACCATAAATGCAATCGGAATTCTTCGCAGATTTCCGTATTCGGTCGTCTACTATTGTAAGCCAATGACGGAAATCGACGAGGTTATTCCGTGTTCATTCGTGTCAAACCCGAACAATCTGTCAATTTGCGGAAATGTTGCGGAAATCATAATACAATGACAAGACGTCATTGATTTACGTCATCATCGTATGTCGTCACATTATGACGTTGGTCTGCTAGTAAACAATTAGTGAGCAAGGTGCTTATTACCGATCCATCTTTCTTTGTTTCTTTTTTATTTATTTCTTTCTTCCAATACTATTGACGTATTATACACATACTTATGATTATCACAGTTTCGTTTCTGTGGATGAGTTTACCTGCAGGCTTTTTTATTATAACCACAGAAGTTCAGCGAGATTTTTAACCTGGATAGGGTATGTCTCTCCCTGCACAGGAGACCAACGGCTTTACATCAGTAGGGACGAATGACATACTTTCACAGTAACTTTAACTATCTTACACGAATAGTTCTAGATCTAAGGGAGTGCGTTATCAATTCTCGAGACGTGAACCTTCAGGAGTCAAACCCCAGACTTCTATATCCAGAGGCAAGTAAGCTAAGCACTCCGTCATCGCATCTTTTTTTACCGCACAGTAACATTATGGTCCATTATGAAAAAATATAACTACTAGTATTTATAACAAAACCAGGTCTAGAGTGACTAAACGATGGTTAGGCCCAAGATGTTACTCACACTGACAGGGGTTGGAACAGCCTCCTTCCCGAGATCCCAATAATTTGACTGGCGTGTTTGGGTGGGGGAAGTTCAAAAGGTATTTTTACCCTATGTTGCCTATTTTGGGGCGCTTCGACCTTTTATCCAAAAATGGTTTTAATGAGTTGGGCAAACCGAAATTAAGACATTCTGAAAGTATTGAGGCTAACTGAAGTTATATTTGAGATTTCTTATTGTTTTGTTGTCCCAGCAACCCGAAAGAGGCTAATGCAGGATGTAGACAGATAGATAGGAATTTACATACAAAAAGCCTCATCTGAACTGATGGCTGTAAAATATTTATTTTTTAACCGAATTTCCAAACTAAGGTGTTTTTATTTACCACTAAAATTGCCAGTTCCAATTATATATAATGTATTTACATTTTGTTAAAACTACTCACTCACATATAGCTGAAAAACTTTTAGCTTAAACAAACGCCCGAAATAATAGCAAATTTGTCTGGTTTAGACTCCACCATAATGTACAGAATTTGTATTTTTATTTTTGGCTGGATTGCGTAGCAAATCCAGGCTTACAGTTTGGCGATTTCCAACACTTGTTCAACATCATTACAAATGTTATATGAAAATAACCCTAACTATGTCATGTATGTTACCTGGACTACCCCACTTTTTACACAGATTTTTCACTTAAAATGTTAAATTCGCAATCCGGCTTTCGCGCCACTATTGGTGCTTCAAGTTTTCTTTTTTTTGTTACTTTTAACAAAGTTTGAGGTTTCCACTGGAACCCCATATAAATGAAACGTTCCTATGCCAGTGTACCTGTAACCGGTCATCAGGTTTGGTCTGATGCTACGGAGTAGTTCAAATTTGAAGGTGATGACTTTACCTGTCTTCTGCTTCAATCGATCTATGCTTTTCTCTGTCCTATCATTTCACTATTTTTGTTTTTCTACCACCGACAGAAACATTAGGGTCAAATAGGACACTCAGTTTCTTAAAATGTAAATGTAGATGTAGAAACTAATAAGTATATTGAGCACAGCTAGTGCTAAACGTCAAGAACAGTGAAACAAACCAACGCCTTTTCTACATAGCATTTGATGAATTTGGTGCATTTTCAGAATATATTGGTGAAAAACGTCGGACCCGGTGTCCTCCACCCCCAGACATACTCAACTAAATATTGAACTAATATTCTGAAAATGGACCACCATTTATTAAATGTCAAGTAGGAAACAACAAATTCCTATGTTTTAAAATCATTGTACTTTTCTCAAACATACATCATCATAATGATTAGACAATACGTATGAATCAATTTAACACAAGTTGAAGACAAGGCGTATATTAGACGTATATTCAAATAAAAAAAAGCTTAAATCATATATATACATTTTTCGTAATGAAATAACGTTGAAACCGTAATTACATGTTGTTCGGCAAAAAAGTATACGCGTGCATCACGGTTTATGTATATATAGCTTACATACACTGATGTAGTAGCAGCTTTTATGACGGTTGGTGATTCAGCCAATGTCGATCCAGACTGGATCATTACTAGATAGCCGTTCGAAGTTCGTTCCATGCCATATCTCTCCTGTCTGGGAACGAATTGAAATTTGACCGAAGCATTGTGGTGTACTGGTTAGAGCGTCTGCCTTGCATTCGGGAGGTCGTGGGTTCTAGTCCCCTGACCTCGTCATACCAGATACTTTAAAAATGGAACCCTTGCCTGACGAGCAAATAATGGGTAGTGCTACGACTGATTGACCAGTGTCAGAATAATGTGACTCTGGGTATCATGTCTACTACGGTGTGGTATTCCAGTGTGGCAGCACTATAAAGAAACAATTGAGTTCGCTGCTTCAAGTAGACATATCATCACATCACACACAAACACACAGATAAAAGTCCAGACTCCATTGTGCCTATAATCGTCGGGTAGGACACACACACACACACACACACAGAAATTGAAATGTGTTGGGGTGGGATGTCACGATTCATAAGACACGTATAGGTAGACTTGCACTAGACGTGAGAATCAGGCTCTTATGGTGGCATGTACCTACCATGGTAAAGGTACACGCCATAAGAGCTACGATTCTCGCAGCTAGACTTGCACATACCGGTGCATACATACGCAGCGGCACAATCAAACATGAACTGTGCTCGCCCTATAGGTTTAACCTATTTCATATTAAAACTTGCTCAACATAAACTCACAAAAGTGTTCTTACGAAGTGAAAGCAATTATTTATAATCGAATTGTCCATAATTAATCATTTAAACTAGTTCAACATCAACTCACAAAAGTGTTAGTACAAAGTAAAAGCAATCCGAGTCTTCCAGAAATTACCTGAGTTATATCACTAGTCGTCTGCAAATAATGTCAATAAACACCGTCACGCGCTAATTTGCATAATCTTGAAAGTTTCCGGCCAAGACGATTTAATGTTCAAATCGGGTGTTTACAAATAAAATGTATATCAATTTATTCACTCACATATGCTGCTTGTGTTGTTTTAACATTGTGCGCTCTGCAATTGTTGACATGTTCAGCATATTCCTGCATTTGTTGTCCTTTTGAAATTTTCCACGGAAACCACATATTTTCTAGAAAGCCTTAGTTTCGCATTTGAACTCTTTACATATTCTGCTGCACATATTCTATAGGACTTTGTCAAGGAGTGGGAGAGCCTTTCAAATTATTTCTGAAATTCTACTCTAACCAGTCATAACGGAAACGTTGCTCAGAAAACTGTTTTAAAGAAAACCAATCTCTACCCAGAGTACACTCGTTCCTCAATTGAATATATGTGAGTGCAAGGAACGATAAGGGGGCACTCCTGAGTTTCGCATGAATGTCCATGTAAATCAGAAAGAAATCAACTAAGCATCTTTTAGGTCCATGAATGGTCTTTATAATAATTATGAAGCACATGTTTGATGTTTTTTTCAGTTTTGAGTACGTCTAAGTTTATTTTGGTGTATTAGAATATGCATTCTTTGGGTTTTTTGGAGGCTATAAATAGAAAAATGTGAACCAATCAAAAACTTCCTAAAACTAGGTAAAATGGCTGATTTTCACTGACGGGGAGATCAGCATGGAATAACTTTTTAAAACGCCGGACTAGGTATGTAAAATTTATCATTTGCTGATATGCAAGAGCATTATGAGTGCATTATGACATGACCCTGATATGTGTAGGAATTATTAATTTTTTTTATTTATTGACATTTGAAATATTGCTAAAATTGCATTTTTAGCATGTTTTAAGGGGTGGGGTAATCTTAAAGAAATTGGACTAAAGTTGTACAGAAAATGCTTTTTGATACTTTTATTTGGTATGGAAACATGGGTAATTTTATTGTCTTCTAAGAAATGTATGACACACTGATGATGTGATTATTTTTGTTCAAGGATTCAGGCTAAGAGCTTGTCATGGGTTTGATGATTGAGAAATGTACATTAAACTGTGGAGTGCCCCCTAACTCTGCGTGGAGATTGAAAGAAAATAAATCAGAATTTCGAAACTAAAATTCCAATAGTGTCAGCCGGTGTCTGCGTTAGAAATGCTTAAAGCGTGACAACGATGATTTACCATCAAAATCGAGAAGCATAGATTAGCAATTATCTTTTTTTTGTTCTTTTTTTTTCTCTCCCGTTACCGTAAAGTTCGCTTGCGCTCGAAGTGCCTTCGGCACTTCTCGCTAGCTGTTCTCGCTATGATAGCTTCAACTTAGGATCTGTCTGATACCTGATCAGTAAGGAAACCAATTGGCCAAATATAGTGTGTTTTAGATCGGGTCGGCGAGTCCGTTAACAAGTCATTGACAAATATGTCATGGTCTCAGCCTGATGCTGTAATAGATCATCATCAACATCCTGTATGCTGGAATACCGGACGATCGGCAGTATAGCTCATAGTCATTGATATCAACTCGGAATGGGGGTTGTGAAACCAATGATAGATTTCGTGGCTCTTCTCAAGTCTTTCTCATTGTTCTTTGTTGGTGATGGATCATCCCGATGCAGTTCTTTGCGCGAAGAAATAACTTCTTATGTCATATTTGCCATCTCTGGAGAGTGCTTCTAGCAGTTTTTCTCTACATTGACGTGTAATGTACCAGTGGTATTACTTGTATGCTGCGTACTTTCTACTGAATCCAATGATGTTACCCTGAAAATGTGTATGTTGATTGATAGTTTATTAATAGTTCTGTGACTTGTGGAAGAGAGACACTGAATCTGCTGTTTTGGGGAAGTTCCTTTGACCCGGGGATGGGTTGTGTCAAGATTCAGGGTGTCATTAAAAATACTGGAATGTGTCTGGCGTAGTTTCAATGGTCATACTCAAAGAACATTAGACATAGGCGGTAGGGTGATGATACATGCATGTCAAGGTCATTTTCCTTTGTGGCTATCTTTGATAAGAGTTAGTATTATTAGTATTGTGTCCAACTACTAGTAATCAGAATAAGGCAAGACTAACTTACATTGGATGGGGACACAATATGATTATTATTTGGGATTTGTCTCATTTTCAATAAAGGATAAGCTCCCAGTAGTTGAATGTGCAATTACTACTTTCTGATTTATGAACCATTTTTAAAATATTTATTTATTATATATTTATTTTATTTTTAGACATTATATTTATTCATTTACTTATACTAATGATGAATTACATTACAATAAAAAAACATCATAGTTAAAAGCAAAATAATAGCACCTTTATTTCTGGAAACTTCCAAATGGTAACGTATTGTTTGTGTTTATTTTACATATCGTAACTCTCTCTCTCTCTCTCTCTCTCTCTCTCTCTCTCTCTCTCTCCAAACACATTTTATTTATTGATTAAAATATACATACCGTTTTGTTGCATATAAACAATTTGTTGGTATTACATTTTCAAAACATGATAATGGTAACGTATTTCAAATGGATGTCACGCCCTTATGTCTCTACTCCCATTTGGCAAACATACTTAATTTTGTAGCAAATGCATACCCTTTCAGGATAATATATCCTTCAAAATTCCTTACGGTCTAGTTATTATTAAGTGTGTTTATGATTTTTGATAACTAACAGGGTGTAACGTAAACTACAGTATATTTTCATATTTTCATTATGTTGAAAAGGCTGTCTAAACTACACAATTCATAAATAACATAAATATAGGTAGTATTTTTGTTCATATGCACACTTTTTACTCATATTTAAATTTATTGAAAGTGTTTTGGAATTGTTATGGTAACGTAATTGTCTCGTGTGTTACACACAAACGCCCCAACACTCAGACGGCTCACATGTCTCATTTTGAAGCTTATTGTATGTTCTTTCAGAAAATCATACCATACAGGGGTGGGGATGGGAGGGATATCTACAGCCAGCCCAAGGACTATATAGGTAACATATAAATCACATAGGCAACATTGAGCAAATCTGGCTTGTACCCAGCCTAACTTGGCTTATTAGTCATCATCTTATAATTGCATTACATAGATAATGCAATATTTAAATTGATATCTGAAATAAGAAAAGGTTCATGCATATTTATACAAATATGATACAAATATGATAATATGAGGACAATGTTGTCATACCTGGAGGTCTGTTAACTCAGTGAGATGCACATTTAAATAATGTGAAAACAACAATAAAGTAATTTAAAAAGTAAAATATGGTGTTGTGTACGAGTGCTTATATAATGTGAATATAAGTACAAATATACATTACATGCCTTAATAGTTATTAATAGTTGCAATTCAATTGGTGACTACTTGAAGTTAACTTAGTTTGTCTACTACATACTTTAAATAAACAATGACATAGATACCCGTTGTTGAGTGAAGACAAGTTTTAACCCAGTAAATGAAAACACTTCACTGACAGTCAAACTACAAGACACGCAGTCCCAGTAAATGAAAACATTTTACTGACAGTCAAACTACAAGACACGCAGTCCCAGTAAATGAAAACACTTCACTGACAGTCAAACTACAAGACACGCAGTCCCAGTAAATGAAAACACATCACTGACAGTCAAACTACAAGACACGCAGTCCCAGTAAATGAAAACACTTCACTGACAGTCAAACTACAAGACACGCAGTCCCAGTAAATGAAAACACTTCACTGACTGTCAAACTACAAGACACGCAGTCCCAGTAAATGAAAAACACTTCACTGACAGTCAAACTACAAGACACGAAGTCCCAGTAAATGAAAACACTTCACTGACAGTCAAACTACAAGACACGCAGTCCCAGTAAATGAAAACATTTTACTGACAGTCAAACTACAAGACACGCAGTCCCAGTAAATGAAAACACTTCACTGACAGTCAAACTACAAGACACGCAGTCCCAGTAAATGAAAACACTTTACTGACAGTCAAACTACAAGACACGCAGTCCCAGTAAATGAAAACACTTCACTGACAGTCAAACTACAAGACACGCAGTCCCAGTAAATGAAAACACTTCACTGACAGTCAAACTACAAGACACGCAGTCCCAGTAAATGAAAACATTTTACTGACAGTCAAACTACAAGACACGCAGTCCCAGTAAATGAAAACACTTCACTGACAGTCAAACTACAAGACACGCAGTCCCAGTAAATGAAAACACTTCACTGACAGTCAAACTACAATACACGCAGTCCCAGTAAAAGAAAACACTTCACTGACAGTCAAACTACAAGACACGCAGTCCCAGTAAATGAAAACACTTCACTGACAGTCAAACTACAAGACACGCAGTCCCAGTAAATGAAAACACTTCACTGACAGTCAAACTACAAGACACGCAGTCCCAGTAAATGAAAACACTTCACTGACAGTCAAACTACAAGACACGCAGTCCCAGTAAATGAAAACATTTCACTGACAGTCAAACTACAAGACACGCAGTCCCAGTAAATGAAAACACTTCACTGACAGTCAAACTACAAGACACGCAGTCCCAGTAAATGAAAACACTTCACTGACAGTCAAACTACAAGACACGCAGTCCCAGTAAATGAAAACACTTCACTGACAGTCAAACTACAAGACACGCAGTCCCAGTAAATGAAAACACTTCACTGACAGTCAAACTACAAGACACGCAGTCCCAGTAAATGAAAACATTTTACTGACAGTCAAACTACAAGACACGCAGTCCCAGTAAATGAAAACACTTCACTGACAGTCAAACTACAAGACACGCAGTCCCAGTAAATGAAAACATTTTACTGACAGTCAAACTACAAGACACGCAGTCCCAGTAAATGAAAACACTTCACTGACAGTCAAACTACAAGACACGCAGTCCCAGTAAATGAAAACACTTCACTGACAGTCAAACTACAAGACACGCAGTCCCAGTAAATGAAAACATTTTACTGACAGTCAAACTACAAGACACGCAGTCCCAGTAAATGAAAACACTTCACTGACAGTCAAACTACAAGACACGCAGTCCCAGTAAATGAAAACACTTCACTGACAGTCAAACTACAAGACACGCAGTCCCAGTAAATGAAAACACTTCACTGACAGTCAAACTACAAGACACGCAGTCCCAGTAAATGAAAACACTTCACTGACAGTCAAACTACAAGACACGCAGTCCCAGTAAATGAAAACATTTTACTGACAGTCAAACTACAAGACACGCAGACCCAGTAAATGAAAACACTTCACTGACAGTCAAACTACAAGACACGCAGTCCCAGTAAATGAAAACACTTTACTGACAGTCAAACTACAAGACACGCAGTCCCAGTAAATGAAAACACTTCACTGACAGTCAAACTACAAGACACGCAGTCCCAGTAAATGAAAACACTTCACTGACAGTCAAACTACAAGACACGCAGTCCCAGTAAATGAAAACATTTTACTGACAGTCAAACTACAAGACACGCAGTCCCAGTAAATGAAAACACTTCACTGACAGTCAAACTACAAGACACGCAGTCCCAGTAAATGAAAACACTTCACTGACAGTCAAACTACAAGACACGCAGTCCCAGTAAATGAAAACACTTCACTGACAGTCAAACTACAAGACACGCAGTCCCAGTAAATGAAAACACTTCACTGACAGTCAAACTACAAGACACGCAGTCCCAGTAAATGAAAACACTTCACTGACAGTCAAACTACAAGACACGCAGTCCCAGTAAATGAAAACATTTTACTGACAGTCAAACTACAAGACACGCAGTCCCAGTAAATGAAAACACTTCACTGACAGTCAAACTACAAGACACGCAGTCCCAGTAAATGAAAACATTTTACTGACAGTCAAACTACAAGACACGCAGTCCCAGTAAATGAAAACACTTCACTGACAGTCAAACTACAAGACACGCAGTCCCAGTAAATGAAAACATTTTACTGACAGTCAAACTACAAGACACGCAGTCCCAGTAAATGAAAACACTTCACTGACAGTCAAACTACAAGACACGCAGTCCCAGTAAATGAAAACACTTCACTGACAGTCAAACTACAAGACACGCAGTCCCAGTAAATGAAAACACTTCACTGACAGTCAAACTACAAGACACGCAGTCCCAGTAAATGAAAACACTTCACTGACAGTCAAACTACAAGACACGCAGTCCCGGTAAATGAAAACATTTTACTGACAGTCAAACTACAAGACACGCAGACCCAGTAAATGAAAACACTTCACTGACAGTCAAACTACAAGACACGCAGTCCCAGTAAATGAAAACACTTTACTGACAGTCAAACTACAAGACACGCAGTCCCAGTAAATGAAAACACTTCACTGACAGTCAAACTACAAGACACGCAGTCCCAGTAAATGAAAACACTTCACTGACAGTCAAACTACAAGACACGCAGTCCCAGTAAATGAAAACATTTTACTGACAGTCAAACTACAAGACACGCAGTCCCAGTAAATGAAAACACTTCACTGACAGTCAAACTACAAGACACGCAGTCCCAGTAAATGAAAACACTTCACTGACAGTCAAACTACAAGACACGCAGTCCCAGTAAATGAAAACACTTCACTGACAGTCAAACTACAAGACACGCAGTCCCAGTAAATGAAAACACTTCACTGACAGTCAAACTACAAGACACGCAGTCCCAGTAAATGAAAACACTTCACTGACAGTCAAACTACAAGACACGCAGTCCCAGTAAATGAAAACACTTCACTGACAGTCAAACTACAAGACACGCAGTCCCAGTAAATGAAAACATTTTACTGACAGTCAAACTAAAAGACACGCAGACCCAGTAAATGAAAACACTTCACTGACAGTCAAACTACAAGACACGCAGTCCCAGTAAATGAAAACACTTCACTGACAGTCAAACTACAAGACACGCAGTCCCAGTAAATGAAAACACTTCACTGACAGTCAAACTACAAGACACGCAGTCCCAGTAAATGAAAACACTTTACTGACAGTCAAACTACAAGACACGCAGTCCCAGTAAATGAAAACACTTCACTGACAGTCAAACTACAAGACACGCAGTCCCAGTAAATGAAAACACTTCACTGACAGTCAAACTACAAGACACGCAGTCCCAGTAAATGAAAACATTTTACTGACAGTCAAACTACAAGACACGCAGATCCAGTAAATGAAAACACTTCACTGACAGTCAAACTACAAGACACGCAGTCCCAGTAAATGAAAACACTTCACTGACAGTCAAACTACAAGACACGCAGTCCCAGTAAATGAAAACACTTCACTGACAGTCAAACTACAAGACACGCAGTCCCAGTAAATGAAAACATTTCACTGACAGTCAAACTACAAGACACGCAGTCCCAGTAATTGAAAACATTTCACTGACAGTCAAACTACAAGACACGCAGTCCCAGTAAATGAAAACACTTCACTGACAGTCAAACTACAAGACACGCAGTCCCAGTAAATGAAAACACTTTACTGACAGTCAAACTACAAGTCACGCAGTCCCAGTAAATGAAAACACTTCACTGACAGTCAAACTACAAGACACGCAGTCCCAGTAAATGAAAACATTTTACTGACAGTCAAACTACAAGACACGCAGTCCCAGTAAATGAAAACACTTCACTGACAGTCAAACTACAAGACACGCAGTCCCAGTAAATGAAAACATTTTACTGACAGTCAAACTACAAGACACGCAGACCCAGTAAATGAAAACACTTCACTGACAGTCAAACTACAAGACACGCAGTCCCAGTAAATGAAAACACTTCACTGACAGTCAAACTACAAGACACGCAGTCCCAGTAAATGAAAACACTTCACTGACAGTCAAACTACAAGACACGCAGTCCCAGTAAATGAAAACACTTCACTGACAGTCAAACTACAAGACACGCAGTCCCAGTAAATGAAAACACTTTACTGACAGTCAAACTACAAGACACGCAGTCCCAGTAAATGAAAACACTTCACTGACAGTCAAATTACAAGACACGCAGACCCAGTAAATGAAAACACTTCACTGACAGTCAAACTACATGACACGCAGTCCCAGTAAATGAAAACACTTTACTGACAGTCAAACTACAAGACACGCAGTCCCAGTAAATGAAAACACTTCACTGACAGTCAAACTACAAGACACGCAGTCCCAGTAAATGAAAACATTTTACTGACAGTCAAACTACAAGACACGCAGACCCAGTAAATGAAAACACTTCACTGACAGTCAAATTACAAGACACGCAGTCCCAGTAAATGAAAACACTTTACTGACAGTCAAACTACAAGACACGCAGTCCCAGTAAATGAAAACACTTCACTGACGGTCAAACTACAAGACAAGCAGTCCCAGTAAATGAAAACACTTTACTGACAGTCAAACTACAAGACACGCAGTCACAGTAAATGAAAACACTTCACTGACAGTCAAACTACAATACACGCAGTCCCAGTCAATGAAAACATTTTACTGACAGTCAAACTACAAGACACGCAGACCCAGTAAATGAAAACACTTCACTGACAGTCAAACTACAAGACACGCAGTCCCAGTAAATGAAAACACTTCACTGACAGTCAAACTACAAGACACGCAGTCCCAGTAAATGAAAACACTTCACTGACAGTCAAACTACAAGACACGCAGTCCCAGTAAATGAAAACATTTCACTGACAGTCAAACTACAAGACACGCAGTCCCAGTAAATGAAAACACTTCACTGACAGTCAAACTACAAGACACGCAGTCCCAGTAAATGAAAACACTTCACTGAGAGTCAAACTACAAGACACGCAGTCCCAGTAAATGAAAACACTTCACTGACAGTCAAACTACAAGACACGCAGTCCCAGTAAATGAAAACACTTCACTGACAGTCAAACTACAAGACACGCAGTCCCAGTAAATGAAAACACTTCACTGACAGTCAAACTACAAGACACGCAGTCCCAGTAAATGAAATCACTTCACTGACAGTCAAACTACAAGACACGCAGTCCCAGTAAATGAAAACACTTTACTGACAGTCAAACTACAAGACACGCAGTCCCAGTAAATGAAAACATTTCACTGACAGTCAAACTACAAGACTCGCAGTCCCAGTAAATGAAAACACTTCACTGACAGTCAAACTACAAGACACGCAGTCCCAGTAAATGAAAACACTTTACTGACAGTCAAACTACAAGACACGCAGTCCCAGTAAATGAAAACATTTCACTGACAGTCAAACTACAAGACACGCAGTCCCAGTAAATGAAAACACTTCACTGACAGTCAAACTACAAGACACGCAGACCCAGTAAATGAAAACACTTCACTGACAGTCAAACTACAAGACACGCAGTCCCAGTAAATGAAAACACTTAACTGACAGTCAAACTACAAGACACGCAGTCCCAGTAAATGAAAACACTTCACTGACAGTCAAACTACAAGACACGCAGTCCCAGTAAATGAAAACACTTCACTGACAGTCAAACTACAAGACACGCAGTCCCAGTAAATGAAAACACTTCACTGACAGTCAAACTACAAGACACGCAGTCCCAGTAAATGAAAACATTTCACTGACAGTCAAACTACAAGACACGCAGTCCCAGTAAATGAAAACATTTCACTGACAGTCAAACTTCAAGACACGCAGTCCCAGTAAATGAAAACACTTCACTGACAGTCAAACTACAAGACACGCAGTCCCAGTAAATGAAAACACTTCACTGACAGTCAAACTACAAGACACGCAGTCCCAGTAAATGAAAACACTTCACTGACAGTCAAACTACAAGACACGCAGTCCCAGTAAATGAAAACACTTCACTGACAGTCAAACTACAAGACACGCAGACCCAGTAAATGAAAACACTTCACTGACAGTCAAACTACAAGACACGCAGTCCCAGTAAATGAAAACACTTCACTGACAGTCAAACTACAAGACACGCAGTCCCCAGTAAATAAAAACACTTCACTGACAGTCAAACTACAAGACACGCAGTCCCAGTAAATGAAAACACTTCACTGACAGTCAAACTACAAGACACGCAGTCCCAGTAAATGAAAAACACTTCACTGACAGTCAAACTACAAGACACGCAGTCCCAGTAAATGAAAACATTTTACTGACAGTCAAACTACAAGACACGCAGTCCCAGTAAATGAAAACATTTTACTGACAGTCAAACTGACAAGACACGCAAGTCCCAGTAAATGAAAAACACCTCACTGACAGTCAAACTACAAGACACGCAGTCCCAGTAAATGAAAACATTTTACTGACAGTCAAAGTACAAGACACGCAGTCCCAGTAAATGAAAACACTTCACTGACAGTCAAACTACAAGACACGCAGTCCCAGTAAATGAAAACACTTCACTGACAGTCAAACTACAAGACACGCAGTCCCAGTAAATGAAAACACTTCACTGACAGTCAAACTACAAGACACGCAGTCCCAGTAAATGAAAACACTTCACTGACAGTCAAACTACAAGACACGCAGTCCCAGTAAATGAAAACACTTCACTGACAGTCAAACTACAAGACACGCAGTCCCAGTAAATGAAAACACTTCACTGACAGTCAAACTACAAGACACGCAGTCCCAGTAAATGAAAACACTTCACTGACAGTCAAACTACAAGACACGCAGTCCCAGTAAATGAAAACACTTCACTGACAGTCAAACTACAAGACACGCAGTCCCAGTAAATGAAAACACTTCACTGACAGTCAAACTACAAGACACGCAGTCCCAGTAAATGAAAACACTTCACTGACGGTCAAACTACAAGACACGCAGTCCCAGTAAATGAAAAACACTTCACTGACGGTCAAACTACAAGACACGCAGTCCCAGTAAATGAAAACACTTCACTGACGGTCAAACTACAAAGACACGCAGACCCAGTAAATGAAAACACTTCACTGACGGTCAAACTACAAGACACGCAGTCCCAGTAAATGAAAACATTTTACTGACGGTCAAACTACAAGACACGCAGTCCCCAGTAAATGAAAACACTTCACTGACGGTCAAACTACAAGACACGCAGTCCCAGTAAATGAAAACATTTTACTGACGGTCAAACTACAAGACACGCAGTCCCAGTAAATGAAACACTTCACTGACGGTCAAACTACAAGACACGCAGTCCCAGTAAATGAAAACATTTTACTGACGGTCAAACTACAAGACACGCAGTCCCAGTAAATTGAAAACACTTCACTGACAGTCAAACTACAAGACACGCAGTCCCAGTAAATGAAAACATTTTACTGACGGTCAAACTACAAGACACGCAGTCCCAGTAAATGAAAACACTTCACTGACAGTCAAACTACAAGACACGCAGTCCCAGTAAATGAAAACACTTTACTGACAGTCAAACTACAAGACACGCAGTCCCAGTAAATGAAAACACTTCACTGACAGTCAAACTACAAGACACGCAGTCCCAGTAAATGAAAACACTTCACTGACAGTCAAACTACAAGACACGCAGTCCCAGTAAATGAAAACACTTCACTGACAGTCAAACTACAAGACACGCAGTCCCAGTAAATGAAAACATTTTACTGACGGTCAAACTACAAGACACGCAGTCCCAGTAAATGAAAACACTTCACTGACAGTCAAACTACAAGACACGCAGTCCCAGTAAATGAAAACATTTTACTGACGGTCAAACTACAAGACACGCAGTCCCAGTAAATGAAAACACTTCACTGACGGTCAAACTACAAGACACGCAGTCCCAGTAAATGAAAACATTTTACTGACGGTCAAACTACAAGACACGCAGTCCCAGTAAATGAAAACACTTCACTGACAGTCAAACTACAAGACACGCATTCCCAGTAAATGAAAACACTTTACTGACAGTTAAACTACAAGACACGCAGTCCCAGTAAATGAAAACATTTCACTGACAGTCAAACTACAAGACACGCAGTCCCAGTAAATAAAAACACTTCACTGACAGTCAAACTACAAGACACGCAGTCCCAGTAAATGAAAACACTTTACTGACAGTCAAACTACAAGACAGGCAGTCCCAGTAAATGAAAACATTTCACTGACAGTCAAACTACAAGACACACAGTCCCAGTAAATGAAAACATTTCACTGACAGTCAAACTACAAGACACGCAGTCCCAGTAAATGAAAACACTTCACTGACAGTCAAACTACAAGACACGCAGTCCCAGTAAATGAAAACACTTCACTGACAGTCAAACTACAAGACACGCAGTCCAAGTAAATGAAAACACTTCACTGACAGTCAAACTACAAGACACGCAGTCCCAGTAAATGAAAACACTTCACTGACAGTCAAACTACAAGACACGCAGTCCCAGTAAATGAAAACACTTTACTGACAGTCAAACTACAAGACACGCAGTCCCAGTAAATGAAAACATTTCACTGACAGTTAAACTACAAGACTCGCAGTCCCAGTAAATGAAAACACTTCACTGACAGTCAAACTACAAGACACGCAGTCCCAGTAAATGAAAACACTTTACTGACAGTCAAACTACAAGACACGCAGTCCCAGTAAATGAAAACATTTCACTGACTGTCAAACTACAAGACACGCAGTCCCAGTAAATGAAAACACTTCACTGACAGTCAAACTACAAGACACGCAGACCCAGTAAATGAAAACACTTCACTGACAGTCAAACTACAAGACACGCAGTCCCAGTAAATGAAAACACTTCACTGACAGTCAAACTACAAGACACGCAGTCCCAGTAAATGAAAACATTTTACTGACAGTCAAACTACAAGACACGCAGTCCCAGTAAATGAAAACATTTCACTGACAGTCAAACTACAAGAAACGCAGTCCCAGTAAATGAAAACACTTCACTGACAGTCAAACTACAAGACACGCAGTCCCAGTAAATGAAAACACTTCATTGACAGTCAAACTACAAGACACGCAGTCCCAGTAAATGAAAACACTTCACTGACAGTCAAACTACAAGACACGCAGTCCCAGTAAATGAAAACACTTCACTGACAGTCAAACTACAAGACACGCAGTCCCAGTAAATGAAAACACTTTGCTGACAGTCAAACTACAAGACACGCAGTCCCAGTAAATGAAAACATTTCACTGACAGTCAAACTACAAGACTCGCAGTCCCAGTAAATGAAAACACTTCACTGACAGTCAAACTACAAGACACGCAGTCCCAGTAAATGAAAACACTTCACTGACAGTCAAACTACAAGACACGCAGTCCCAGTAAATGAAAACACTTTACTGACAGTCAAACTACAAGACACGCAGTCCCAGTAAATGAAAACATTTCACTGACAGTCAAACTACAAGACACGCAGTCCCAGTAAATGAAAACACTTCACTGACAGTCAAACTACAAGACACGCAGACCCAGTAAATGAAAACACTTCACTGACAGTCAAACTACAAGACACGCAGTCCGAGTAAATGAAAACACTTCACTGACAGTCAAACTACAAGACACGCAGTCCCAGTAAATGAAAACACTTCACTGACAGTCAAACTACAAGACACGCAGACCCAGTAAATGAAAACACTTCACTGACAGTCAAACTACAAGACACGCAGACCCAGTAAATGAAAACACTTCACTGACAGTCAAACTACAAGACACGCAGTCCCAGTAAATGAAAACACTTCACTGACAGTCAAACTACAAGACACGCAGTCCCAGTAAATGAAAACACTTCACTGACAGTCAAACTACAAGACACGCAGTCCCAGTAAATGAAAACACTTCACTGACAGTCAAACTACAAGACACGCAGTCCCAGTAAATGAAAACATTTCACTGACAGTCAAACTACAAGACACGCAGTCCCAGTAAATGAAAACATTTTACTGACAGTCAAACTACAAGACACGCAGTCCCAGTAAATGAAAACATTTCACTGACAGTCAAACTACAAGACACGCAGTCCCAGTAAATGAAAACACTTCACTGACAGTCAAACTACAAGACACGCAGTCCCAGTAAATGAAAACATTTCACTGACAGTCAAACTACAAGACACGCAGTCCCAGTAAATGAAAACACTTCACTGACAGTCAAACTACAAGACACGCAGTCCCAGTAAATGAAAACACTTCACTGACAGTCAAACTACAAGACACGCAGTCCCAGTAAATGAAAACACTTCACTGACAGTCAAACTACAAGACACGCAGTCCCAGTAAATGAAAACACTTCACTGACAGTCAAACTACAAGACACGCAGTCCCAGTAAATGAAAACACTTTACTGACAGTCAAACTACAAGACACGCAGTCCCAGTAAATGAAAACATTTCACTGACAGTCAAACTACAAGACTCGCAGTCCCAGTAAATGAAAACACTTCACTGACAGTCAAACTACAAGACACGCAGTCCCAGTAAATGAAAACACTTTACTGACAGTCAAACTACAAGACACGCAGTCCCAGTAAATGAAAACATTTCACTGACAGTCAAACTACAAGACACGCAGTCCCAGTAAATGAAAACATTTCACTGACAGTCAAACTACAAGACACGCAGTCCCAGTAAATGAAAACACTTCACTGACAGTCAAACTACAAGACACGCAGACCCAGTAAATGAAAACACTTCACTGACAGTCAAACTACAAGACACGCAGTCCCAGTAAATGAAAACACTTCACTGACAGTCAAACTACAAGACACGCAGTCCCAGTAAATGAAAACACTTCACTGACAGTCAAACTACAAGACACGCAGACCCAGTAAATGAAAACACTTCACTGACAGTCAAACTACAAGACACGCAGACCCAGTAAATGAAAACACTTCACTGACAGTCAAACTACAAGACACGCAGTCCCAGTAAATGAAAACACTTCACTGACAGTCAAACTACAAGACACGCAGTCCCAGTAAATAAAAACACTTCACTGACAGTCAAACTACAAGACACGCAGTCCCAGTAAATGAAAACACTTCACTGACAGTCAAACTACAAGACACGCAGTCCCAGTAAATGAAAACACTTCACTGACAGTCAAACTACAAGACACGCAGTCCCAGTAAATGAAAACACTTCACTGACAGTCAAACTACAAGACACGCAGTCCCAGTAAATGAAAACACTTCACTGACAGTCAAACTACAAGACACGCAGTCCCAGTAAATGAAAACACTTCACTGACAGTCAAACTACAAGACACGCAGTCCCAGTAAATGAAAACATTTTACTGACAGTCAAACTACAAGACACATAGTCCCAGTAAATGAAAACACTTCACTGACAGTCAAACTACAAGACACGCAGTCCCAGTAAATGAAAACACTTCACTGACAGTCAAACTACAAGACACGCAGTCCCAGTAAATGAAAACACTTCACTGACAGTCAAACTACAAGACACGCAGTCCCAGTAAATGAAAACACTTTACTGACAGTCAAACTACAAGACACGCAGTCCCAGTAAATGAAAACACTTCACTGACAGTCAAACTACAAGACACGCAGTCCCAGTAAATGAAAACACTTCACTGACAGTCAAACTACAAGACACGCAGTCCCAGTAAATGAAAACACTTCACTGACAGTCAAACTACAAGACACGCAGTCCCAGTAAATGAAAACACTTCACTGACAGTCAAACTACAAGACACGCAGTCCCAGTAAATGAAAACACTTCACTGACAGTCAAACTAGAAGACACGCAGTCCCAGTAAATGAAAACACTTCACTGACAGTCAAACTACAAGACACGCAGTCCCAGTAAATGAAAACATTTTACTGACGGTCCGTATTACCAATGTATTTGCATTCTTCAACAAAAAACGTTTCTAAGTAAAATGATCAATATGCTTTTTATCATAATGATTAATACGTACATAAGTTTACAAACGTGACATGTAAGTTTACAACCATGACATATACATATATATGTATTATAGGTGTTCTGGCTCAAACCCAAATCACCCCAAATAATCTAAAATCACCACACAAAAATTTTCAGTTTACTGAAAATTAAGTCAATTAAACTGGTTATTTAGCATGTCCCAGACGCTAAATAACCCAAGATTTTAAGATTGAATTGTGAAAATGTTTTAGATTTGGATGTTTAAATTTTATTGCAAAATAGAGGTTAAACTATAAATACTCAATATATATATACATATGTATATATACCCTATTTTAACCAAGTTTTAATATGAACACTCCATTATCTGCAACCACGAACTGTCCTCCACCGGTGCCCAACATTGTGTAATGTAAATTAGCTGATTTTGGCATTTCAGGCATATCCTCCAGATATTCCTCGGAAACATAATCCCAATTCTCATAAGCAGTACGTAAATTCATATAAGCAAATATTAAATCGATTTGCTTTGAAGTCGATGCGTGATTTTTATCCCACTCATTTTTCGATACTGTAAAATTTTTTAATGATTTATTATACTGTTCTTCCTCTTTGCATATTTTTGACATTTTTATTTACACGTTTATTTTTTTTTTTATAAATACAAATTCATTTGATGTTTCTTTAATACAAAACAAATTCGTTGATTTGTTATCAAAATTACATTTAAATTAATAATTTTCTGACCTTGAATACAAAGGTGGTGGATCGTACTCATACACATTACTAAAACAATTTATTACACACTTTTTAGACTTTTTTGTAAGGTTGCCATTGCTTCTTTTCTTCCCTGCTCCACTAGTTCTTTTTTTTGAACTTCACTTATTTCAGCCTTTTTTTGTTTGGTGTCTTCTTTTAAACTATAATATTTATCCAACTCATCTAAAATCATCTTAAACTCTTGATCAGATATTTGTGCATCACTCAACGCTTTTGATATTAACTGCTTTATACTATTTAACTTTGCCTCTGCCAAAGTTTTTATTTCATGATGTTTTTGAGCTTTTGCATTAAGCTTTCGTCTGATAAAATTAACACAAACACCTGTAGCTCCACATACTATTGCTGCTATTTCTAAAGGTAATAAAACTGGAATAGCAAATCCAATCCCAGCCATAATAACACTTGCAGATATTAAGGTAGTGTCAATTCCATCTGTAATATTAATACCGCGTTTATATTTTTTATAAAGTGACTGACGTATATCTCGTTCTGTAATTAACTTTTTTTCAATCTCTGAAATCTTTTGTAATCTATAATTTTGTCCGTTTTCCACTGAATTTTCCACTGACAAAGCAGGATATAAACTTGGTGCTGTCGGTTGCTTCATTTTTTATTAATAAATAAAAAATTAAATTAATTCAATTAATAATGATGCCACCGTATTTACAGCGGTAGCGTTAGCAACCTTGCATACAAAGTTAACAACAGAACCAGCGCCAATCTCTAAAGGTTTATCAAAGTTATCATGATTGCGTGGAATGATGTGAAGCGTTATACCATAATTTGGTTGTTCAACACCATTGAAAGAAACTATTACAGTTACGTCACCAACTAATCGTTCACATGCTAAACCTATTCCCATAATCCGTCCACGGCGTGTCATTACATGCCCCACATTTTTTTCTGCTCCACCATTACCAAATGAGAGTATTCTGTTTGATACAAGTGGGCCCTTAGCCTCTGCAAATATTGTTATAATTCCATATTTAAGATTATCAACTCTATTTTTTAAATGATTAAACTGGTCAACAAAAGGCGTAATTCGCCTATATAAATTTTGAACATCATTTATCAAAGACTCTAAGTCTTCTGTTTTTTTAGGTCTTGTTGGTCCATATATACTCATTTTTTTTTTTTATAAAAATATATTTTTTAAATAATTTCTAAAACACAACTCATACGCAAACCGTGATTATTTATTTTACCCCCAAACTCATCTCTAACTTCTATTTTCAATTCAGTAATTGCACCATTCATAAGACAGTGATATTCAGGATAAAAACTTGTATATACTATATCTCCAAACTCCTTATTTACTACAGGTACAACACCTATAATAGTGCTTGGCTTACCATTGAAATAATTACTACTCGTATTAACTTGTTCCAGATGAACATATAGCTGTTTATAAGGAGCTAAATTAATTGGGTAATCTCCTAAAGTAGTACCTGTCAACCATTTTCTGTCCTTGAATCCCAGCATTTTTGAAAGACCGCTTGACATTCGTGTCTCTATTGGTGTATGTATAATGGCTGTACCAATTTGGACAATACTGTCCAGGATAATACTTTCATTTAGCTTTTTAATTTTTTTTACCAAGTCTTGAAAGTTATAAAGTCCACCTGGAAAAGATTCTATTTTAGCTGGGTTTCTTGTCTTTGCGGTTTCATGAATAATATTATACCAACCGATAGTGTATGTAAAACTTTTTAATCCAACGCGTATAGTTCCATCTCTATTATCGATATACTGTTGTAAATTAATAGAGTTGTCTATGTTTGAAATTGTATGAAACATTATTTTTTTAATATATATATATAAAAACACAAATAAAAATGATTTCTGAAGAATTCAAATATAACCCAGATGCTCACTATTTAAATACTTTTAGCAAGAAAGTGATAGATATAATAAATCAAAACATAGTCATTACATCAGACGGTAAAGACTTTAAAGCATCATTTCCAAATGTCTTTGAAAAATACAAACTTTCATACGTCAAATCAGATGCTATAGTCCAACGTTGGGGAACAGATTGGATGTTATTTTGGCAGAATCAGTTAAACTTTGCTATTTGGTGTGCGACAACTGGATGTGGTATTGATTTCAACAATCATCTAAAAGCTGATACTCTGGTTGGTTCGTTATTTCGATTTCATGTCTATTACCAAGTCAGAAGAATATTATTTGAGATAAGTGTAACATTGCCGCAAGACTCAAATTGGAATGCTTTTAATAACATATATAACCGAAACGCATACGAGAGAATATGCAAGGAGTTTAACGTTGACTTATATTCAGACTGGAGACAGAAACAAAGCTATAATAATGGTCTAGGAACAATTTATAATTACTGGACAAATATTGGTTATCATCCTTTGGTAAATACTGCATACGACAACAAAACGATGAGTTTTACAGTCTATGAGAGTGATAAAACATATCATATTGATTACATTGCGCAAGGATTTGAGGCTGATAATAGTTGGTCTACTTTTATACTAGATTGTTCATCTGGATTTACAAGAGCTGGAGTAGAAAGAATCAATGACAGCATAAGAACATACTGCTGGGCAATTCTTGGTTCACAATCACAAACAAGAACAGATATACTTGGAACTGGAACAGCATTTGATGCACAGAAACAATTTTTAGCAAATGTAGAGGACGCAATAAATAGCCCCATTGACTTGCCCAGTCAAATTTCAAGATATGAAAACACCTTAAAATATGCAAGAAGTAAAGTCAATTTTGTCTACGGAAGTGGATTGTATATGTCTCCGAGCGACATGGAATTAAGAATTGGAATAATACAAGACTACAATAATGAAATTGTAATAGCAACCGATGCACAAGCATTAGGATTGAACAATGATGTAAATGTAAAACCAGTGCCACCAAAAATAATTCAACCTTTTCAAGGCACCACAACAAAGAAATTTTTACCGGAACATTCTGACTTTGATAAATCATCAATACATAAAACTGTGAAACATAACCCACCAGAAATACAAAAAATAGCGATTGAACACGAAGATAACAAAACAACTATAATTGTTGGTACCATAGTAATAGGTCTTGCTGCATTATTTATTTACGAGATTTACTAAACCACTCTTTGGCTGCCACATATAACAACCCGGAAACAAACACAAGCAAAGCCCATAGATTGTTACCAAGCCAATTAATAACATTACCTGTTGCAGATAAAAGCCATGATACTATTGCACCAATAACTCCTGGAAGTGCTGCAGCAGCTTTACCAGCTAGGTTGGCAAGAAGTTTACCAAGATTAAATAGTTGTTTTTTTATCCAATCTTTTACACTTGATGGATCAGGTTTTGGAGTTGGAGTTGGAGTTGGAGCAGCACTTGATGTAGGAATAATGGTCTCAACTAATACCCCAATAATCATACCAAAGGCAGTCAAAATACTAACAATAGTAATACCTTGCTCTCTAAACAAGGTTTTGATTCTCTCACCCAATGTTGTGTCTTCTTTTAACACCTTATTTATAGTTTCTTTTATCCTGTTTATTTGACTGCGTAATGCTTCTTTGTTTTCACTCGCCGCTTCAAGTCGCGCACTTCTTTCATCTTCTAAAGTTTTTATTCTGTCACGTAGACGCTCTTGTTGAAACTCATCCTCCTGCCCGGGGGTGCTAACTTGTTCTAATTTTTGTTTTTCTTTTGTTATGTCTTTATCAAGCTCAGTGAGCTTTGAGAGATTATTAGTAAGTTCTCCACGAAAGCTTTGCAATACCTTATCTAAACCTCGTATCTCTCGCAGTGTTAGACTTTCTGGTTGAACAGCAGTTTTAGGATGAGTTTCATCTATTGTATTACTCAAATCACTCTCAATTGTATTTACAGCATCTACTGTATTTTGTACATCTTCAGTTGTTGAAAAAGTTTGCATTTGTATATCTTCTCCTGCTTTTGTGAGGGTATTTTTTGTTTTTGCCAAGTCTGCTAATTCTGCCCTGCCCCGAGCAATTCTTTCACGTGGAACTAATAAATCATAATCTTTTAACATATTTCTGGTAAAATCAATACCATGTTTTTTAATTAAAGTGTCCAGCTTATAAAACTTGATTGGTTCGTTTGGATTATTTCCCTTATAATAGGTAAGTGGAACATCATCCATCCCAACTGCATATAACATTGTTCTACCGTTTTCGTCCTCAGCCACTCTGAAATCATTTTTATAATCAATTCCGCTGATCTCAGCATTAACTTCAGTAAAAAATTGATCTACTAACCACTTTTTTTGTGTAAGCTGTTCATTAGTTTTATCTTCTCCTTCAAGCTGATCAATATAGTTATTTTCATTTACAATTTGTCTCTGAAATTCTGAGCCAGGTTGTATAAATTCGTCTTCAAGTGCTCTATCTGCCCTATCCCAGTCTTCTTCAGTCATATCATCAATATCGAACGCAGGATTTTCAAATCCTCCTTCAGCAGACATTGTTTATTTTATTTAATTTTAAAAAATATATTTAAAAATAAAAACAATGTCGGCTTACGGAAACAAACTCAGCCCTCATAGAAAACTAAGAGAACCTCATGGTGCCAAAGGCATCCGCACAAGTGTAGTAATAACTAATAATCCCTCAACAATAGACCATAACCAGCAACTACTTGTGAGATTTCCCAATCTAAGTACTAATGATGTGATAGTTCCAAGTACTGCTCGTCTTGCCTTTGAAATAGAACTTAAAAGCAGAACAGACGCCAACGCTACTCTATTTCAAAATCTGGGTAGAACAAATGTGAAAAAAATGACAATAAGAATAAGTGGCAATGAAGTCATGTCAATAGATGACAGTGATCATTGTTATGTAGACTTATGGAAAAGCCCTAGCGAACGACAAAACATAGCTTACCAAGGTATTGGTAAACCAAACATGCTAAAACATAGAGTTAGCGCGGGAGATGCTTCCTCAGACACTAAAGATGAAGCTATAGCAGCAGCTTATGGAAATAGATTTTGTATTCCACTGGACTTTGAAATGTTAGAAAGTCATATGCCATTTTACCAAGCGGGGCTTGGTGATAGGTTAGAATATGAATTGACGTTTAACGATTATAACAAAGTTATCAAAAGCAGTGATGCTGATGCATCTTATGTAATAAAAAATATCTGCTTGGAATTTGATACAGTTAGTGATGTTGAATTAGCCAGACAAATAAGACAGCAAATCAATGGTAAGATGTCATTTATGTATGATCGTATCTTGCGGCATAGAAAAATAATAGCAAACAAATCTGATACTCTTTGGAACATCAACATTAATGTACCAGCACGGAGCATGAAAGGTATTTTAATGCTGTTTGAAGACCCAGAAAGAATAGACACGGAATTCTATTACAACCCAAAGATTGAAAAAGTTGAAATGACAATAGAGGGAGTACCAAATCAGTTGTATAGTCAGGGCATGAAGGCATATCAACATTGGGATGAAATCAACAAATATTTTGCCTTGACATCAAAAAGAAACAAAGAGACAGAAATAGTAGCGAGGGACTTAAACTTTACCAGTGTTTCTCTTGAGACTTATTTGACAAAATCATATGCTTTGTGGCTTGACCTTAGAACATGTAATGACAATTTATTACACGGCAGTGGAAGAAGAATAGAAAACGGCAGTGAAGGCATAACGATATTAATAAATAAAAAAGCAGATGCAGATCAAACTTTAAATATTTACATATATATAATACAAGATGCGCAAATCAATTTCGAAGATGGAAGATTCAAAGAAGTAGGATACTAGTTTACAACAAAAATATCCTAAATATTCACACAGTGCCATTATTTGCGGTCAGACAGGCTGCGGCAAAACAGAGTTTGTTCTTGACATACTTGAACAAGAGTATGTTGGAGTTTTTAAACATATAATTATATTGTGTCCAACCATAGAGTGGAACGAGGCTTATAAAAATAGATCCTGGATAGGAGATGTGAAAAACCCTAAAGATAAAAAAATAATAATTGTCAATCCTGTGAGCAATGGTAAAGAAATGCTACAAGAACTGTTGCGTTTCTTTTTCAAACAATATGCTGGCCAGCCCACAGTATACATCATTGACGATTGCTCAGCCACAAAAGAATTAACAAAGAAAAAAGATATGTTATCAGAGTTGGCATTCTCTGGTCGCCACGCTAAACAATCAGTGTGGGTTATATCACAGAGATATAATTCTGTATTAAAAGATTTGAGGGATCAAGTAAAATGGTTGTGTATGTTTTACACCAAGGACAGAGATAGTTATGAAAATTGTTTGAGAGAAAATGATGTTATTCCAACGTTGGAGGAGAGAACCAGAATAAAAAAAACTTTAGCTAAGACTAAATATTCCAAGTTGATATTGAGGACTGACCAACCAACTGGTTATTGGGTTGAATAATTTCTACCAGCAATTCTTTTTTTCTAACAGCATTGCTTTGTTGCTAATAGTAATACTAACAGCAAAGTAGCAATGTTAATAGCAATACTGACATGAAAATATAATGAAAATATCAGAAAATATAGTATTGCTAATAGCATTGCTCATAGCAAAGTAGCATTGCTCATAGCAAAGTAGCAATGTTAATAGCAATGCTTGCAGCAAATTAACAATGCTAATAAAAAAATAGCAATATTAATAACAATGCTATTAACAATACTAACAATTACTAGTTGCATGAATATCGCAGCTAGTTGTTTTGTATTTTATATTTATTTCAAGATAAAAAATAAGATTAATAATATAAAAATGAATGCGGAAGAACTATTACAAAATATATCGGAACAGACGGAACCAGATGAATCAAAGCAACAAGAAACAAAAAAAGAAAGATTATCAGCTATAGTAGCTGGCGGTGGTAGTCGTCAATATTTGGGTAAAGACATACAACTCACAAACATAGATGGCATGTCACCGGATGAAATTAACAAACTTTATTGCAGATATGAAGCAAGGCTTGGGGCAAGCATGACCAAGACTTTAGGCAATTCTTTTATTAACTTGTATGTGATTGGAGTATCAAAATATTTTAATGTAACCAGTCCACCAAAGCTGATAGAAGATTTGGAAGAAGACCCATTTATTAATCATGCTTTGACAAGTGCTTGTTGTGAGTTGTATTACAGGTATGGAATGTGCTTAGCACCATTTACAGCAATACTGACAACTGTTAGACATATTGATTTTAATAAAAATAAAATTATAGATAATATAAATGGAGAACCAAGTGGAGAACCAAGAGAGTGAAGTTGATACAAAATCTGTTAAACAACAAAAAGTAAAAAATCCAAAACGAGTAGAAGCTGGAAAAAAAGGAGCAGCGGCAAAAAAGGCAAAGCGTTTGCTTCAGGATGCAAATCAAGATGTTACAAATCAAAATGCTGCAAATGAAATAACAAAAATAACAACAGATGAAGAAAAACCAGAAAAAATCAAAATAAACGTATACAAAAATTATATTCCACCGTGTCTGGTTTTATTAGGCATTGCTGGGTTGGGTTTGTATATTTATAACAAAAAATCTGCTACGCAACCTGTAGCTGTGCAACCTGTTGCACCAAAAGACCCGTTTGATTTTTAATAATTTATTTTAAAAAAATAATCATATAAAAAAAAATGGCAGCAAGTATTGACGGAAAACAAATTGTAAATATGATGTATCACGCTGGAGTGGAAACATTTCTAACTATTGGATATTCTGAGATTGGCAGAAAACTACTAAAAAGACCAGCACCTAAAGTGGATTGGAATATGACAGATTTTATGATGCTGTCTATAGATATAATGTTAGCAATGGCTACAAAGGATATGCTGATTAAGCAAGGTATTATTCCTGCGGATATTATGAAATAATTTTAAAAAATATATATATAAAAAAATGGCAAGTGCAGTAGCAATGATGATAGGTGGCGCATTAACAAATGCATTAGCGTTTACTGGTTCAAATTATTTCTTTTCAAAAATGGGAAGTCATTCAGATGAGGAAAGACAAAGACATGACAAAGCCGTAGAACAATTAAACGCAGCACAAGTGGAGTGGAATAAAAAAAGAACAGAGAGATTAGATTTTATTAATAAGCAACTGCAAAAAGAGCATCATGCAAAGCAGACTTTTGATGATGTAGACCAAGCTATGAAGCAGTATTATTATACAACTGGCAAACATTTGCTTTTGGAACCGGAGCCCAAGTTAAGTGATTTTTATACACCATCTCCGGATCAACAAAATAGAGAAATTACGTTTATTGTGGTGGGCATGGCTGCAACTGGATTTGTGGCGTATAAATTGATTTCATAAAAAAAAAAATAGTTTAAAACTATAATTACTTTAGACTTTTTAAATTTGGAATAACTAAATATGTTTACTTTGAAATAACCTTTGGAAAGACTAAGTCATATGCATGATACCTATTTTTTTTGTTGTTTTTACATGGTTTCAATCCAAGTGGTCGCATATAATATGGTGGTTTAGCACTCTTCTCTATTTTATCTTTGAGATGACCAGGTGCCCATACTTCACCGTTGTCTAATAATGTCAATACCATGGATGGACCATATTCAGTTTCTATTATTTTCGTATCTGTAATAGTGTATATTTTATTTAGTTCCAAATCTGTCCATTTCTTTGTGCTATTTTGATTTTGCTCTTCAAGCAGTTCATCAAATTGTGCAGTTGTGATTTCCATTTTTTCTTTATAGTTATATAAAGTTTAATCTTTAATAGAAAAAAATGGAAAAGATTTATTACAGCCCAAAAGGATTTTGGAGAGGTTACACAGCAGTTAAAAAATTAGCAAAAGAGGCTGGTGTTAGTGAAAAAAAGGCATTAGAATTTTTAAAGAAACAAGCTGTGTGGCAGATTTATTTACCTGCGCCAAAGAAAATAGTTAGACCCAGGTTTGATGTTTCTGCTAAGAATGGAGTGCATCAAGCTGATTTGTTATTTTTACCGCATGATACTTTTGGGATTGGTCGTGGACGTAAGACATATAAATATGCGTTGACTGTGGTTGATATTGCAAGTAGATATAAAGAAGCGGAGCCACTGACTTCCAAGGATAGTAATGAAGTTGCCAAAGCATTTGAAAAAATATATAGTCGGCATCTAAAATATCCAAAATTATTACAAGTGGATCCAGGCAGAGAATTTATGGGTGCAGTATCAGTATTGATGACAAAACACAAAGTAAATATCAGACGGGGCAGAACAGAAATACACAGAGACCAAGCTTTAGTTGAAAGATTTAACAGAACATTAGCTGAAAGATTGTTTGGTTATCAGTATGCTAAGGAAATAGATTCACAAAAACGTAATAGAGAATGGGTAAAGAGATTACCAGAAGTTGTTAAAGCCATAAATTCGGAGACAAAAAAGCCTCCTCCTGTTGAAACAAAAATATTAAAAGATGATCCTATCTGTATGAATGCAAGTGTGAGATATTTATATCAACCCGGGGAACAAGAAGGTGGAAGACGCAGAGCAACTGATCCAATGTGGAGTGTAGATATTCACAAGATTAAAAGTTATATGGTGACGCAAGGTATAAGAGTTTATTATTTGAAAGCACCAGCGCCACAAAGAGGATTTGTCAAAGAAGAACTACTTATTGTTCCTGCTGATACCCAAATTCATAAGTTTTTATAGAAACCGTGTGCATCAGTTGTAATTCCATCTTCTCGGATGTATCTTTTTGAGTAGAATGGTGATAGTGTAACTTTGTTTACTGTTATGCCGTATATTTGATGCTTTATTGATCGCAACATATTCATTTCATGGGTGTATTTTTTCTTGTTAAATAGTGCATCCTTGTAGTTTTCAAAATTTATTTGTTTTTTGACTACATAAGTTTTTACACCCTTTGCTTTTTTAATAAGTTGTTCATCCGCTCTCAAAATAGAATATAGCTTGGGTCTTAATCCAACATACTCAGCTATAGCAACACCAGCACATTCGTCTTTCATTTTACCCAATACTTTTTTGTTTGTATCATCATGCATTGGGTTATCTTGAGGATAATCACTCAAGTCATACTCATCTTTCATTTCAACCATGTCTTTGTATGCATCATCTGTTCTGATGTCTACAAGCAAGCTGTCAGTATCTGTGTATAATAAAGTACAGTTATCTTCATACCTTTTTTTCAAAGTATTATAATACCAATCATACATCATATATTTTGATAAATCTAATACTGACATCCCAACATAAATTGGCTTGGTTAATTTTAATTTTGTTTTGTTTACATGTATTGCTGACAATTCATCTGAAAATTTTATACGCCTGTTAAAGTTGGGTTTGGCTATTATTTTTCTTATTTTTTCATTTTCAGAGCCATTAGTTTTGACTAGTTTTATATCTGTCCGCTTGCGTAAATTTTCCATTGTCTTGCCAAACACAGAGTTGTTCATAAGTTTGTAAAAGTCTTTTTCAAATGGCGATTTAGCTTTTTTTCTTAGTTCTGTGTTTAAACGAATATATGATTCCATCCATGGTTTTTCATTAAATTCTAATACTCTGTGTACATTTTTTAGTTTCATGCCTAGAGATAAGTATAGTTGTAAATTTTTGTAATGTATTACATATTTTTTCTTATCTTGTAAATTTGGAACTAGTTGTTCTGTGTTTATACTGTTGCTTTCTAATAAGTCTGTTTGGTATTTTGATAGTAATTCTTTTTTTACTGTTAATTTTTCTGGTGCAAGTGGATAGTCATTATGTAAATCATGAAGCTCTTTTGGATATTCTAAATCAACTTCTAGCATCTGTCCTTTGCCAGGTTTTGGTTTGGAAAAGTAACCACTTTTGTTTTTCTTTTTCCAGACAAATCCGGAAAATGGAAGTGGCTGACTCATTGCCCATCCATATAAATTATTTGCATCATAATACATTAAAAATTTTGTTGCTTGTTTGGAATTATAACCTTTGACAAATGGGTTGTTTGCTTTAGCATATCGTTTTGACACCATACTAATTCCACCTCGCATTCCTTTTTCTATGAATAAATGCATATCAATATCTGTCAAAAGTTCTAATTCTATTTTTGAATGTTTTAGTAATGCATCCCAAGATAATCCTGGTGCTGTATAATAATGCAAAGGATCAAGTTTGTATGCACTCATACATGTTTTTCTAAAAGTTTGAAACACATCTGCTAGTAAAGTTACATCAGTTTTTAGATATAAATCATGATAGTCACCAATGGTTTTGCAGTTAAACTCTTTCCATACTTTTTGGGCATGATCATTATCTTTTTTGGTTATGCTTTCGTCTGATAAACTACTGTAAAAATTGTCTATGGGTGGTAATTGTGTTTCTTTGAATTTTTCCATGTTGTCAATATATTCGTACGGATAAACACCTTTTCGTAAAAGTAACTCTGTTTTTTCAAACTGATCTTTGGTAATTTTGAAATCAGATTTATCTGTTGCGTCAACCAAACTTGCAAGAGACTTACCCATGAATTGAAAACTATCTAAAAATCTAAGTTGGCCAGCGCTAAATGATATATACTTTTCAGCATTGTTTGGAATGCAAGTAATATTACCACTCATTGTATGTATTTTCTGCATAATCAAATGGCTATCATATCCTTTGAGGTTGTGAAATATAACAGGAATGATTGTTTTATTTGGTTTTATTTTTAGTTTTAGGTTGCAGTTTTTATGTGCTGCACCTCTGTATTCTCCTGTAAAATGACAGTGGTCTCTTACTTTACAGTTTTTACCACATTTCCTACCTATTTCATTTTCGCATATCCAGCAGTGTGTTGCTTTTTCATAATCTATTTCATTCTGCTGTGTCATGATTAATGGTTTCGGGTGAGCAAATATATTATTGATCTTGCTCTTTTCACATTCCAAATGATTTAAAAACTTTTCAACAGTATCTTCACCTCTGTAAATAACAGGTTCTTCAGCTTTGCCATCATATCTGACACGCTGGTATCCAAAACCACAAGCTTCGTGCACACTTGTGATTTCAGATTTCTTTCCAAATTTAGTTGATTGTAGTTTGACTATACTTTCAAAATCAGCATATATTGCATAAGGCACAGACATTTGATTTTGATGATTTTTAAATTTGATTCTTGCACCTTTTTTTGGCATTTCTATTCGGCAAGAGTTTTTATTGATACCCTCACAGTCTTCTCTGTGTTTGGTAAGTAGATCTTCTCTTGAAAAGCCGTAAAGACAACGATCACAGAAATAAGTTTTACCGTGATATTTGTTTTGATCATAAAGTAATCTATTTAAATTTTTAATCCAGCAATAGTGATATTTTGTTGTTAATTTTTTTGGTTCTTTAGAATAATCATCAGGGTTATAGTTGTCATCTATAATTCCTTCTTCATTATTTGGATCGTCTTCGTTCTCTGATTCAACCTCAGTGTCTTCAGATATTAAGATTAAATTAATTCGTTCAATATCTTTTGGTTGTTCTGATATTTTATATGGAAAAACAGATACCTTTTTATTTTTTCCTATTATAGCATATCCATAAACGTTGATAGCAAGGTTGTTTTGTTTCTCTACTTTGGAAATTTGAGAAATTGGAGTGGGAAAATCAATACCCTCTTTCTTTAAGAACTCTGTACTAGGATAATTTGATAATCTATCAGAATTCTTTTTAGCTGGATTTAAAGCTGAATTTATTGCATGAAACAAACACTGATCATCATTGTTTTTTACATTTATAATTGCTTTTTTATCAGCTACTGCTTTGGGTAAAGAAATATATGAAGAACCTTTTAATGGTTCATACTTTGCAAAATTTAAGTAAAACGTAACACAGTGATCAATCTCCAATCCAGATGCTGTGTTTGTAAATCTTTCAAGACTCTCTTGTATATAAGCAGATGATTTATCGTACAACTCATTTATTCTTTCAGAGTTTAAGATTGCATTTTGCTCGCTGTGTAATACTGCTGTGGTGTATTTTTTGGTAGCACCATCATCTTTGAATAAATCTACAGTAAGACCTAATTGAAACTTTAATCCATTCATCTCTGTCAGCCCTTTGCTTATTTGTTTTGTAATAATGAATTTTTTATCACGGAATAGGATTTTAGGGTCTTTATATTTTCTGGCAGATATTTCGTATGCTTTAAAATAGCCACACATTGGTTTGTCAACTAGTTTTAATTTTTCTTCTTCTTTTTCTTCTTTTTGATTTTCTTGCAGCTCTTGGATTACTTTAGCCATTTGTTTTTTGTATTTATCATCTTGACTTAATTCTTTTTTAGCCTGCCTTTTCTTAAGTTTTTTAAGCTTTCTTCTTTTCTTAAAACTTTCAAAAGATTTACTAGTTGGTTCTTTCTTTTTATCTTCAAAAGGTTGGCTGGTAGTTGCCCTTGTTTTCAAGACTTTATTTTCTTCCTTAAGTAATTCCAATTTTTTCTTAACTGATGCAATTTCTTTAACTTCTTTCCTAAGTGATGCATTTTCTTCCTCAATTTTGGTTGGTTGACCTCCTAATGATTTCAGTGCCATATTTAGTGATTCCTTATCTATTATACCTGTATTATACAGGGATAATAAATTATTTATAGTATCTTTCATGTCAGACATTTTTTATTTCTTTTCTTTATACCTAAAAATATTTTATTTAATATAAAAAATTATTACTATAAATATAAAGCAATGATTCCGTGTCAGTTCCTAAAGATCAGTTCAAACGGTATTTGTACCAAAAAAACTGTTAAAAATTCGAAATATTGTAAAGTTCATAAAAATAGAATGAAAACTTGTAAAATTCTACCTTGTTTAAATTGTGGATTGGGTACTACTGCCCAATTTCAAATTTGTTGTAAATGCGGTGCTTCAACACTTAGAAAATATAACGAATATTGGTATTATAAGGATTATAATAAAGAATGTTTAAAATTTAGACGTATTGAGTATTTATAGTTTAACCTCTATTTTGCAATAAAATTTAAACATCTAAATCTAAAACATTTTCACAATTCAATCTTAAAATCTTGGGTTATTTAGCGTCTGGGACATGCTAAATAACCAGTTTAATTGACTTAATTTTCAGTAAACTGAAAATTTTTGTGTGGTGATTTTAGATTATTTGGGGTGATTTGGGTTTGAGCCAGAACACCTATAATACATATATATTATACATTTACATTTGATAATTTAATCACGTTTTGTTGATTCATATGATCCGTATGACCGAGTGTATTAATCATTTGATTATAAATAGTATGTAACTATATATGTGTTTACACATGTCACTATAATAAATAAGTAACTTGCTTACAACTTATCACGCGCAGTCAATCACTTGCACAAATAGTGATTATAATCTATGTATAATTACAAATAGTGTAAACCATTTTTACATTAATTTCTAACATGAGAATCATGTTGTCATACCCGGATTTCTGTAAACTCAGTGAGATACATATTTAAAGAATGCGAAAACAAAAAGAGTCAAGTATTTTAAAAAGTCAAATATAGTCTTGTGCACGAGTGCTTATATTTCACCTAATAAGGTGACAGATACTCATGAATTATTTCTATTTCTTAAAGCATTTTGGATAAAATGTCCAGTACATTTAATAAGTTCATATTCTGTGAAAATGAGTTTCACTTTTTCGTTGTCAGATATAGAGGACATTTGTTGTTTTGGAGTGAATAACATATTTTATTTCATCTCAAAGTGCTTCGCATTCGTGTAAATACAACATTTTCTCTCGATGAAATAAAATATGTTATTCACTCCAAAACAACAAATTTTCTTTTTATTTTATTATTTCACAAACATTTTTATCTCTACTGGCCAAGGGCCAGCAGAGCTTATGGGATGGCGAGTTGTCCGTCGTCCGTCCGTCCGTTCGTCCGTTAACTTTTATCTCGTTACGACTTTAGGGGCTTCATTTTTCATCCGATCTTTAACAGTTTGTTAATATCAATGAAAGCTCCGACAAGTTCGAAAACCAGCCAGATCGGACCAGTAACAGCAGAGTTATGGCCCTTGATTTAGTTAAAATGTTTAAAAATGCAATACAAATCGGAAGGGGCTTGATGGTACGTGGGCGGTGTAGCGTTAAGGGTGGAAAGTTACCATATTTTGCCAGCATAAAATGTTTATATTCCTGACAAATATCGCTTGTACGAGCACCATGTTGGTCCGAAAATCGCGGGAGGACCCTGAACCAGCTTGTGGCAGAGGTGCACCTATTCCCAACCCTCCCACACTCTGTCTTTCGCACGTCTTATTAGGAGTATGTTGAAAACAGGCCATGCTACGCCCCTGATAGCAAGCAAAGCATTTAAGTTAGTTTGCCCTGCGGTCATACTCACACTTGCGAATGGGTGACAATCTGGCAGATCGCAATAAAATAAAATAATCATATAGATTGCCTACGCTAAGCTTGCTAAAACACAATTTATACTTGAAGACATTAAAGGGACAAACGGCAATATTGATTTTTGAAAAACTCGCAGCGTCCCGATAGTTTTTCTACATAACTTACTTTTGTTCAATCATTAATATAAATTGTAAGAATAGTATAAAGAATATTACTAACTGTTATGTAAGTAAAGAAAGATACAAATATCGGACAGGGTAAGCAGCATTCAAGGAGGAAAGTCAACCACAAAACACACAAACAAACACGCAAACAGACAAACGAGAAGGCAAAAGTAATAAAAAATGCAAACGACATCACAAACACAAAAGGATTGACAATAGGGCGACCGCCTTGGAACGGTCAGTGGCAACAAAGGCCACTGGGGGTTTAAGTAAGTATTAAGTAATTTCTGTATTTATAGTGGGTGACTTGATTGGCATAGTCATTCATTCTTGAGGCCCTCTTAATAACATATTTACAAATAAATATAATACAACTAATAAACGTAATTTATCAAATAGCTCTAGGCATAATCATGAACAAATATCAAAGCATATGACAAGGTGATATTTTAAAATGAAACGCTGCCTAAAATCAGTCAAGATAAAACATACATATACTATAATGAATACATAACCATAAACACATTTGTATAGTGTACACATCAGTACCGCTTTCTACCCATGGAATTAACAATATGTAAAAGCAAACTAGACTATACTAGATTTAGATTCGATTTTCACTTTATACCCATTTCAAGCAATTGTTGGAAAATATATTCAATGATGTAGAATTTCTTTAATTTCGAGTGGAATACTATTCCATAACAAAATTCCAGAATGTGATAAGCTCCCCTTGAATAGTTCATATTCATAATATTGCACCAATAATATATTTAAACCTAAGTTAGAAAAAGAAGAAAAAATTGTATTTAATTATATGCCAGCAGGATTGCAGTCAAAATGATACTGGATTAATAAATCGAGACGCGTATTTAAATTCTTGATATGCCTTGTGTCCCTTTAATATCTTATTCTAAGTTGTGCGCATAACTCATTTCGTTTTCACTTCAACGAATAATACAGTAATAGAAGAAGCACTTTATTTCAAAATCAGTAAGCTATAGGCCCATGTGATTATACAATATTATACATATACGTTTTAACAGACGTAGCAAGATCCGTACATATATGTATTAACAAATATCCGATGCAAAAATAAACACAGTTATACTATTTACTTCTTTTTAGAAGACACAAACAAAAAACAAAAATAGAAACAAAAACATGAACACGTCAGTTTTTAAATTTAAAATTTCACGGAGAAGGTGACTAAACATATATAAATATATCAATGTTATGGTTGATGTATTATACTTAATCGTATCCATGTCATGAACATATAAGCATATACACATACCTTTCCAACACAATAAAAAAAATGCCCTCTTTGCATTTCCAAGCGTGAACCACCACACACAAATATACATGACTATGTGAAAATAAAACTTTACAATTAAGAATGAGAAAATAAGAAAATGAGACATGGAATTACAATTACATCAAATCAATTCATTAGCGTTTTCCTCATTTCAAAGGTTTTAAAAATATACACACTTAAACGTTTAATTGGGTCGATTCCAAAAATATTTTTTAAATATATATTTTTCGGGTGTCTTTAAACAGATCGCAATCTAAAATGAAATGAAACTCGTCTTCAAGTTTGTTGCAAATTAAACATATTCTATCTGCTAATGGTATACTTCTAGGTCTATGGAACCTACCAGTCTCTATAGCAAGGCTATGGTTATATTTACATCGCTATTGCATTCGCTACGATGAATCTTATTTGACACGCTGCATTAAATTTTCCAATGAATACCATTACCTTCGGAATACCTCATGATATGTCCTTTAACGGTTTTCATTGGATGAATGACGGAGCTTAACTTAATAGAATATAGCGCATGAGGGGCGTGTCTAAAATGTGTCTAAAATGTTGCCGATCGTAACGGCGGTTATATTTACTCCATAAAAATCCCCGTATAATAAACTATTTTTTCGAAATAAATAGTAAATCTGGCGTATATAGAGAAGAAATCAACGCCATTTTAAAGGTAAATATTTATGTAAATATAAGGAATGAACAGAAGTTTTCGGTGATATTTCCTTTGATGAATGCAGAGCATTAAATCGTTTAATTTAGGGTAACTAAAGGGGCATGGCTATACCGTACTGCAACTACCGGATATTGGAATTTAGAGTACGGTCACTATGACGTCACAGTGTTACTAAGTACACCATTTGGTGTTTAAATAAGCCAACGAACTGAGACGCCCATCTCGGTGATGTGTTTAAATAACCAACGAGCTGTGACCAGACTCTATATATTACTTAACTTGACGGTGTTTAAATAACCAACGAGCTGAAACCAGACTCTATATATTACTTAACTTGATAAAGTGAAAACGAAATGATTTATACTCGCACGTGATTTACAATTAAAGTCACTTATATTTGTGTTTATTTTCCGTGTTCGTTTTTAAAGTCCGTGATTTTAGTATTGTTGTCCTGAATTACGAATGTTTTCATTGAATCACTGGCAAAACAGGCAACCCTCGTCAAACTGTACACGATGTTTGCATAAATGATATATTAAGGACTATTGGTCCGCCACATTTGAAGAAAGAAAAAAAAAGAAAAAGAAAAATATTTAAAAAAAATAAAAAAATATATATTTATCACATGAAACTGCTTGTATTCCGTATAATATACCCATTACGTATTTCCTTTTATTATATAACCTATAAATAGACGCGTTTTCATTGGCTAAAAAGTAATTTTTTAGAAAAAATATCTAGCGATATTGACCTGTTTTTTTGATATTGACCTGTTTTTTTGATATTGACCTGTTTTATATAATTGTTTTTTTGATATTGACCTGTTTTATATAATTGTAAATTGAGGGTTATATAATAAAACAGTTATGGACTTTTCAGCTGTTATACATGATGTTGATATGTACCATATCACATCATGTATAACAGCTGAAAAGTCCATAATTGTATAATATTAACCATGTGTAATACAAGGCGACTGAAATTTCAAAATTCCAAAATTCAAAATTCAAAAATTTCAAAATTAATTTCAAAATTCAAAATTTCAAAATTTCAAAATTTCAAAATTCAAATTTCAAAAATTTTCAAAATTCAAAATTTCAAAATTATAAAATTCCAAAATTCAAAATTCAAAAATTTCAAAAATTCAAAATTCAAAATTTCAAAAATTCAAATTCAAAATTTCAAAATTGTGGAATTTTGAAATTGGAATTTTGAATTTTGAATTTTGAAATTTTGAATTTTGAAAATTGAAATTTTGAAATTTTGAATTTTGAAATTCGAGAATTTTGAAATTTTGAAGTTTGAATTTTGAAATTTTGAAATTTTGGAATTTTCAAAATTCATGTGATAAAAAGGATCGTTGTCATTTCATACAAAATGTTATTAAACTCGTCCAGGAATTTGTTAAGCGAGGCTCTGGCGAGCTTAATAACAAATTCCTGAACTCTTTTAATAAAATCTTGTATGAAATGACAACTCATGTCAGATCCTCTATATATATAAAATTTAAAAAAATTAATCAAAAAAAAATTTAAAAAATTATTAAAAAAAATATTAAAAAAATAAATAAAAAATTAGTTAACAATTTTTTAAAAATATAAAAAAAAGCACTTTGTTTCGACCTTTGACCTCTATGTGTGACCTTTACCTTGGAGCCATGGACCTGGATTTTGTGCGCGACATGTCGTCTTGTTGTGGTGAGCAGTTGTGCGAAGTTATTTGAAAATCCATCCATTATTGTCAGAGTTATGAAGCGGACACGAGTGTACAGACGAACGGAGTTTGACCTTTGACCTCTAAGTGTGACCTTGACTTTGGAGCCACGGACCTGGTTTTTGTTCGCGACACGTCGTCTTATTGTGGTGAGCAATGATGCAAAGTTATTTGAAAATCCGTCCATTATTGTCAGACACGATTGTACCGACGAACGGACAGACAGTGCGACTACTATGCCACCCTTTGGGGGCATAAAAATCCAAAATCGATGGGATATGTAAGTCAAATGTTCAACCAAATGCATACTTAGGCATGCGCAATGTTAACCATTTATACCACAATAGCCTAAATACACACTATGCATCGTGTAATACCCAAGGATATACACAGCATATGTTAGTTATTGTGGTATAAATACAATAGAGCATGAGTCTTGCACGTGTACGGACGATAATGCACTCGCTAACGCTCGTGCATTATCTCCCCGTACACGTGCAAAACGCATGCTCTATCCTATACTTGTACCATAGCTCTTATGGTTTTCCTTTGTTCTTACTTTTGATATAATTTGCATAAACCTGAAGGTCTGAGCCTAAACCGTGCTATAACTGCCGGTGTATTTCAGCCGTGCTATAAATGACAGATTCGGCAGTTATACGATGGTCTACCCAATTTTACGCGCGTAGTTGTAATGTTTACACACAACCTGTCAATCAAAATGTCAATTACCAGCCATTAAATGGCTATGGTACGAAACATTTATAGCATATTTTTCTTGAATGCAATTTATACTGCACTCTCGGACCTGCGGCCCTCAAGTATAAATCGCATATACTCGAAAAATTATGCTATAAATATTACATAATACCTGGGCTGATAATTAAATATAAAGCCCTGATAATACATGACAGTTAATCAACAACATTGACGGAACATTATACCAGAAACAATACTTATACAGCAGAATTTCCTGAAAGTTATTTTGTTTTTTATGCGACATAAATTGATCCTTAGAATAGTCCATTTATCCAGCGAGTGCAGACGAGACATAATTTCTGAATAAAATAAACCATTTCATCACATCATCCAAATTTCGAAGAACACCATTGTAAAAAAATCAAAGATTCAAAATAATCCCTATTCTATTGTATGATGACATTGACTATGGTACGAAACATGTATAGCATATTTTTCTCGTATGCAATTTATACTGCACTTTTAGGGAAGGGCCGTAACTACCCACTTGTGGCCCGACCCGATTGCATTGTACTTGTACATATATATATGGCAATAAAATCAAATCATGACATTGACGGACTTTCTCTGTCAAAATATTATAATCGGCTACTATATTTGTGAATGTGTAAAATAGAACTGAGTGACTATTTTGCATAGAAACATTGCAAAACAAAACTAATTCATCATTATAGGCCGTGGGCTCGATCCCGAAATTTGATCAATCGGTACCACACAAGATGGCAAATTCTTATAATGATTTTTGATACTGGTGATATCCCTAGATACTATTTCACCCAGATAGACTTCTAGTTTCAGCAGCTTATGTCATAAAACAGCCAATATTTAGAGCCACTCAGTTTTTTCAAAATATCCAATTTTGATACCACCATTTTGAGTATACAAATTTTGAGTATATGCATCACACATTTTATTTTGAAATTCGATACATTTGTGATAATAAAATGTGTTTTACTATCATTGTTGAACATATTTATTTTGATAATCAATGTATAATGTCAAACGTAAAGGGAAAAAACAAATATTTTTTAAATTATAGTACTTCATTCATGCCTGTTATTGTTAATTAAACGTCATCCTGGTAATATCTATATATTAATACACTAACAATGTAAAATGCTTCATTGTCTGAATTGGATTTTATAGTCGCACCAACAGCTAAGGTCATATGGCGACTTTCCAGCTTCCACTGGTGGGGGAAGACCCCCAGGAGCCCCTCCGGGCAATTTTCGTGCACGGGCGGGCACCTGGGTAGAACCACCGACGTTCCGCAAGCAAGCTGGATAGCTTCCTCACATAAAGATTCCTAGGCCCCTGAGGGATCAAACCTACAGCGGTGAGGGCAAGTGAATGCAAGTCAGAGACTCTAACCACTCAGCCACGGACGCCCCCCTTCATTGTATTCATGTTTTGTTTTTGTACCATGCCAACACTATTTAAAACTGATTGGCTTTCAAAATAATCAAACAAAAGGCAATAATTCATTAATTACCATACATATATTTAACTTGCTACACAATTATTAACACAAGTCTGCAATTCAGTCAAAAGTATCAATTGTTTCATAGTTTCAAGCTTCAAGTTTATTATCGAAACTCCATCAGGCAAATAGCCCATTTTACAGAACATACGACTGACAGTTAAAATATACAATATTCACAACTAACATATTTTACAAATGCACTATATCATTTGTTTGTTATGATACAATTATATACAATCTATATATTTAATAATAGTTCCTTTCATTTGTGTGGAGAAGGCTTTTAACCACTACAGTTTTAAACAGTATTCAATTTAAATTTGCTAATTTAAACATTATTTAATTAATTCAATTATTTACTAACAAACATTCATTTCGTTTATTAAAAGATTTGTAAACAAAGTAGCCTCGCTTCTAATTTCTTTTTGACACTCTGAGTTAATTAACAAAATCAGTTTCTGCGTATTTGGCCTATTCCAATAGTATTTTTTTATTTATTGTTTTCTAAACTCCGAATGTATAGGGCATTCTAACATAAAACGAAAGTCTTTTAGGATATTACAAAATTAACATTTTCTCTCATTTACTGGAATTCTATTAGGTTTATTCCAACGTCCTGCTTCTATTTCTAGTCTCTGTGAGGATACTCTTAATTTTGTTAATGCGCTTCTAAATTTTGATATATTACAAATATTAAGATATGGTTGAAACCTGGAAACACATATACAGTTACAAAATCGTCCTCTGCTTAAATCAGTCAGCTATTCCAAGTTTGGATAAAATTGTCATGTAATAACAAAAAAAATAGTATTAACCACTGTTTGGGCTAACCATGCATTATTGAATCCCATAATGCATAATATATCTCTAATTAAAGATGCTCAATGCTTCATGTTGGGTTGAGCATTTATATCGTTTGTCACTTGGTTTCGCCACCGTGATGTATTATAGTTACCTTTAAAGATGAATGGCCACCCTTTTTGTAGTATTATCAATTAACAAATTTAACTCTTAAACATCATATGAACATTTCTTGATAGTCCCGGAGAGAAACATATATTTAAAACTCTACTATAAAGCTGTATTAAAAACAAGAGGTCAATGACCTTGAAGCTCTACTGATAGATTTTGATAGCTAGGTCAGCATTCCCGTGAAGTTTCATAAAATCTGTCAAGTAGTTTCAGAGGAGTAGTCGCTACAAGTTGAAGTTTTCACTATATAACTCTAGGTAAACAAAGATGGCCACTGGCAGCCATGTTTAATGTCGAATCAAAATAATTTTCGACAAAGATCAACATCTTGTCATGCTGATCATTTCAGAAAAAGTCCCATATCAATATCACGTACAGTTTTCAAGAAGTAGTCGCTACAAACTTGTTTTTAAAAATCTATGTTTAGCCGTGGTGGCCATCTTGAATTTCCGGCCGATCTGCAATTGTGTTAGGATCAACTAGACATCAAGAGCAACATTCCTGTGAAGTTTCATGAAAATCCGTCTGGTAGTTTCAGAGGAGTAGTCACTACAAATGTTTACTATACAAACTCTATGTAAACAAAGATGGCCACTGGTGCCCAGGTTTAATTTTGATTCAAAATAAATTTCTACAAGAATCAACATTATGTCATGCTGATCATTTTAGAAAAGTCCCATATCAATATCACTTACAGTTTTCAAGAAGTAGTCGCTACAAACTTTTTTTTAAAAATCTGTTTTAGCCATGACGGCCATCATGAATTTCCGGCCGACCTAAAAAAATCTGGGATCAATTAGACATCAAGAGCAACATTCCTGTAAAGTTTCATAAAAATTTGTCAAGTAGTTTCAGAGCAGTAGTCGCTACAAGTTTTTACTATTTACATCTATGTAAACAAAGATGGTCGCTAGCCATGTTTAAAGTCGCATCGAAATAAATTTCGACAAGGATCAACATCATGTCATGCTGATCATTTTAGAAAATGTCCCATATCAATATCTTTTACAGTTTTCAAGAAGTAGTCGCTACAAATTTATTTATTTTAAATATATTTTTAGCTGTGGCGGCCATTTTGAATTCCCGGAGAGCCTGAAATCTTTCTAGGATCAAGGTGTACCAGAAGTAAATCAAATCCCATTGAGTCCAGTGCAATATTGTCCAAGCTTTCTAGTTAGCCATTTTTCAAAATGAAGTTCAAACTAAGATTCACTTACATGTTCTTAGTCATGAGACCTGTCTCTCTAGAAAACTGCTGAGAATAGTAGGGGTCATGTGGCATATAAGAAAATAAAATTCTGATCTTTGTTGATACCGTGAACAAACTGCGTTCATTCGGACCTCTCTTAAATGTGTTCTACTTTCACTTTCAAAACTGTCAAGTTGACAAATAAAATCATCATACAACCATGCAAATGGTTTTTAGCTATCACAAACAAGTCAATAAAGTCATTTCAGCCACAAAAAACAGGCCTTAAATACTCAAGAATTCCTTTTATCACAAAAAAAGTTAGGATTATATATTTGGGAACTCCTTTCGACTACACCAGGCATGAATACCACAGTGATTTATTTCCTGTATGCCTCAACTAGACATCCAGAGCGACATTCCTGTGAAGTTTCATGAACATCCGTCAAGTAGTTTCAGAGGAATAGTCGCTACAAGTTTTTACTATATAACTCTATGTAAACAAAGATGGCCACTGGCAGCCATGTTTAACGTCGAATCAAAATAATGTTCGACTCGGATCAACATCATGTCATGCTGAACATTTTAGAAAAAGTCCCATATCAATATCACTTATAGTTTTCAAGAAGTAGTCGATACAAACTTATTTTTTAAAAATCTATTTTTAGCTGTGGCAGCCATCTTGAATTTCTGGCCGATCTGAAATTTTGCTAGGATCAGTTAGACATCAAGCGCAACATTCCTGTAAAGTTTCATGAAAATCCGCCAAGTAGTTTCAGAGCAGTAGTCGCTACAAGTTTTTACTATATAAATCTATACAAACAAAGATGGCCGCTAACGGCCATGTTTAAAGTCTCATCGAAATAAATTTCGACAAGGATCAACATCACGTCATGCTGATCATTTTAGAAAATGTCCCATATCAATATCACTTACAGTTTTCAAGAAGTAGTCGCTACAAATTTATTTATTTTAAATCTATTTTTAGCGGTGGCAGCCATTTTGAATTTCCGTCGAGCCTGAAATCTTTCTAGGATCAACTAGACATCGAGAGTGACATTCCTGTGAAGTTTCATGAACATCCGTCAAGTAGTTTCAGAGGAATAGTCGCTACAAGTGTTTACTATATAACTCTATGTAAACAAAAATGGCCGCTGGCAGCCATGTTTAACGTCGAATCAAAACGATTTTTGACAAGGACCAACACCATGTCATGCTGATCATTTTAGAAAAAGTCCCATATCAATATCACTTATAGTTTTCAAGAAGGAGTCGCTAAAAACTTGTATTTTAAAACTCTATTTTTAGCTTTGGCGGCCATCTTGGATTTCACATCAACATGAATTTTTGCTAGGATCAACTAGATTTCATGGGCAAAATTTCTGTAAAGTTTCATGAATATCCATCCAGTAGTTTTAGAGGAGTATTTGCTACAAATAAAAGTTTACGGACAAACAGACGGACGGACGGACGACGGACGCCGCACCACGGCATAAGCTCTGCTGATCTCTGATCAGTCGAGCTAATAAGTGTTTTTGATACGACTTTTACCACTGCATGACTCCACGGGGAAATGAGGAAAATCTGAATTGTATGGCTGCACAACTATTGCCAGATAATTGATAAATACATTTACCTGTGGATTAATTTACTTGTTCAAAGTTTCTACGTCATGAAATAAAATCTTTTTCTCGGTTTTCACAGATATTGCAATGTGTGAATTATAAATATATATTACTGTGTATTGATTTCGATTAAATAAACATAAATATGTTCATGAAACAAAACATGGCCGGAGAACTTTAATGTTGTTGCACTTAACATCGATTTATATTAACCATGCAGTCATTATTAATCAGTCCTAATGGTACCTAAAACCAGTCTCATGTGATAAAGTGGTATATTAAGTTATAAACACCAGTTATATATTTATTTATTTTTTTTGTCCATTTTATCTGCTCCTTTATTTCGCCTCCCCTCACTCCGTCTTCCGCCAGCTCTGCTGTTGTCCCTCCTACTGGATGGTGATCTGTTGTGACATACTTTCTGCTGAAGCCTCGCTGTATATTCCCTTTCTACGACGACTCTCGCTGTTCACCCGCAGTTCACCTGATGTTTCTCTTTTTTCCTTTTGATTGCACTGTTTCTGAGACATTGCTGATATGTCTTCTATTATTGTCTATTGCTGTGAAACATCCTGCCCATAGTACTCCATGGTACTTCATTCAAGCTACTATGCCACTATAAGGCTTCTGACCACTGCATACTTTAGATGCGCCATACGAAGAACCAACAAACTTCCCTTCTTTCAGTGAACGTCGGCCTAACATCGTCGCAAGACAGCAGTGAGGTACTAACTACTCATGAAGCAAATTTGAGGGCATAGAAGGTGGATTTTTGCTGAATGGTGATGAATGATAAGCAATGAATTAATGAAACATGATATGGAGAGACCAGCATCCGGCGGGGTTTAAACCCATGACCTTCCACTTGTGGGCCCAGTGCTCTACCACTGGGCTATAGAGGCCTCACTGTTATGATTTATGTCCACGATTGCAATATTTCGTTTTATTTCTTAAAGTGTTGATTTACATCTACCAGTCATTATCACGCACCACCTCCCACCCTCACCAAACACCCCCACCCACCAAACACCCCCACCCTGATAAAACATCCCCACCTCAACCCCTGTTTAACACAAACGCAACACAGAAAGGCCCTCGTATGGTTGTGTTGATTTTCAAATACATGTTGAATCGTAAATATTTGCATTTAAACAGTTGCACTATATTTAATTATTTGTGTTACTGCTAAATAAAAAAAATACCAGCTTGGGGTAAATATCAAGATCAGTATGCGTAATAAACCTATCGAGATCAGTATGTGAATAAACCTATCGAGATCAGTATGCGTAATAAACCTATCGAGATCAGTATGCGTAATAAACCTATCGAGATCAGTATGCGTAATATACCTATCGAGATCAGTATGCGTAATAAACCTATTGAGATCAGTATGAGATCAGTATGCCTAATAAACCTATCGAGATCAGTATGCGTAACAAACCTATCGAGATCAGTATGCGTAACAAACCTATTGAGATCAGTATGCGTAACAAACCTATCGAGATCTGTATGCGTAATAAACCTATCGAGATCGGTATGCATAATAAACCTATCGAGATCAGTATGCGATCAGTATGCGTAATAAACCTATCGAGATCAGTATGCTTAATAAACCTATCGAGATCAGTATGCATAATAAACCTATCGAGATCAGTATGCGTAATAAACCTATCGAGATCAGTATGCGTAATAAACCTATCGAGATCAGTATGCGATCAGTATGCGTAATAAACCTATCGAGATCAGTATGCGTAATAACCTATCGAGATCAGTATGCGTAATAAACCTATCGAGATCGGTATGCGTAATAAACCTATCGAGATCGGTATGCGTAATAAACCTATCGAGGTCGGTATGCGTAATCAACCTATCGAGATCGGTATGCGTAATAAACCTATCGAGATCGGTATGCGTAATAAACCTATCGAGATGGAATAATATACTGCTCAAAATAATTTAAGAACCATGTTGAGATGTTGGTCTTTTTTTTCAAGTGCTGCAATTGAACAGTTTACCGTCTTTTTGCTAACCCGATCTGGATAGGTTTCCAATTTGTCTGCACTTTCATTGATACAAAGACACGATCTGATAAAGATCAAATAATAAATGAAGTTGCTAGAGCGTTCACAATGCAGAATATAGCAGTGTTCAGCCATACAGGGTCATAACTCCGATATGGCTGGTTTTCGAACTTGTCCAAGCTTTCATGCAGACACTGACAGTTTGGTCAAGATCAAGTACGAACGTGTTTAGAAGGCAGAATATGACATTGTTTAGCAAAACAAGGGATACAACTCTGGTTGGTTTTCGAACTTGTTTGAGTTGTTTCGATATTAACAATCTGGGCAAGTTTGGTAAAGATCAAATACAAAATGAAGGTGCTAGAGTGTTCACAAGGCAGAATATAGCATATTTCAACAAAAACCAGGGCCTTAACTAATCCGATCTGGCTGGTTTATCAAACTTGGCCGGGATTTTAAGGCCATTAATATTGTCTCAAATGTTCAAGAAGATTGGATTATAAATGTTTAAGTTATTGAGTAGACCCTGCAAAAATCATACATTTTCAACTATCAAGGCCATAACTTTGGCATATGTGCGATGTGACTGGTTATCAAACTTGACCCAGGTATTTAAGAAAATCAAAGTATTGATTCAGTATTAATTTAGGTATAACAGGTCCGACCTGGCTGATTTTCAAACTTTTCTGAGCTTTTGTAGATATCAACAATCTGGCTGTGTTTGTTAAATATCAGTAGTAGTATAAGGTTTTATTTTTCCTCGCCGTTGGCAACTAGGCCTTTTGGCGAGGTTTTCAATAGTAGTTTATTTATAATAATCTTAGTAGTTTAAATAATGTTACTAATGCTTATCAATCACGCACGGATGGCAGGATCCAAGCAGACGCAAGACATGGCAATATATGGTTTGCAGGGACACAAGAAGATTAACTTGGCAGAGGCTGAGTGATGGGGACACAGGTGGAATAAGCTCATGTTGGTCTATTTTATACATAAAATTCAATCGAGGATTATAAATAATAATTTTATTTTCCAGCGCCAGCGCGTCACCATTTCTTAAAAATGATTTAACTTAATATGTACATATATACATAATCCATGTTGTGTCTGCTTCATGCTCCCTCCCAAAGGGAATGGACTCTTATAATTATAAGCATATAATGTTAAAAAAGAAATCGTTAAAATGTCCAGTGTTGTTAGTAAGACATCACTCCAAATCTCTCAATATAAAATAATTCAGAATGAGTTTTACGCTTATGAGAGCAAAACCGTTAAATGGAGTGTGTCCCTCCGCCAAAGCCACGGGGAGGCCACACTGGGGAGGGCATGAAGCAGAGGTATACATAGGTTTTACATGTTAATATTATGTACCCCGTTATCCCGATGTGTGCGTCAGATCAAACTAAAAATAGCATCTTCCCAGCTGTTGATATAAAATCAATGTGAAGTAATAAGCATATTTAAAACTAAATAGGACAGCCAGGAATTTCTATTAACTTAACTGTTGATATAAAACAACCAAATATTAAAATCACACACCGGGGATGGTGGGGTCATACAAAGTAGTGTTACATGGAATTATACGACATAAGGGAGTGGGAGTGGATGGAGTGGGGGGAAATATGTAACTTAGTAATATTATTGTTTATAAGATAAACATTTAGGACATTTTTAGGACATATTTAATATTTAATAAGCATCTCCATGACACCAAAAGTATAGGGTTGACCCCACACTCATCCTGTCATGGAGTCCTATCAAAAGTCAGCTAGACATGTCCACGACGCCATGAGGTAGGGCAGTCCCCACACTCACTTAGTCATTGCGCATTATATATATAAAAGTATGTGATTGGTCCTGGACCGTTGTGCCTGCGTTGTCATCAGACTCAAAAATCGCCCCAACGCGTCCACCGGATCAGTCCCATATTATAACTGTATCAATTAAGTAATTTATAATATTCATATGAAGAATAACGTACGTCTCTGTGTTGACTACCACCCAGAGAGCCAGTACAGCGACCGTCTAACCAGGTGGCAGTCAGTATTGAGTATGACCCAAATTTCGTCTACTATATAAGTAGACTATGTTATTCTTAAGAAGTTTATATATTATGTTGTTACTTACGTAGACTAATAAGTAATCATATGACGTTTATATAATGTTAAATATTATACTGAATAAACGAATTTAAATCAAACCATCAGTGTTTTCGAGCCCAGCAGACAAAACATACAAGCTAATCCACTGGGCCGTCCAACATTGTAGTTTAGTCTAAATCTTCTTTTCAAATTGTGTGCCCAGGATGAAAGAACTGAGAGCGCTAAATACTTGAACTCTACGTTTTTTGATAGGATCTAAAATGTTAGTTAAATTAAAGGGTAATGATAAGTTTAGCAATTTTAATTTTAAGATATCTCTCTGTATTTCAAACTGACTGCAATCTAGTAAATAATGTTCCGTAGTAAAATGGACTAGGCAGTTAGGACAATCCTTATGAAGGTCGTTAATTATGTGGCTGCCTAAACTAGCCGGTAATAGATTGTACCCCATTCTCAGTCTTGTAATTACTTTATCGATAAGCCTATTGGTAGAAAATGGTTCCTGAATTTTGAAGTTTGTTTTAAGTCTAGAGAAAGTATGGAACTTGTTAATTTGATTAGTTAAATAATGATCTACTTTGTTGTTTATTATTTTCCGAATTTGTGAGTAAATTTCAGTATGTCCTAAAGGGATTGGTGTCAACGGCAGTGGTGTCCAAGCCTGATTTACAGGCTTTTTCGTTACCGATTATACCAACATGAGCCGGGCACCACTCCAAGTCTACAGAAAGTTTTAAAATATGGCAATCATTTAATTTATATAGAATATTTGTCAGAAGATCAGGGCGAGTTCTACTCGTTCTGTCTTTAATAGCCATAAGACTTGAAAGCGAGTCTGAGAAAATAACTGAGAATGGAGGCTTGTATTTAATAATCCATTTAAGGGCTCTGTCTATAGCGACTAGCTCCGCGGTAAAAATTGAGAGACCGTCAGAGATTCTAGTAATTTTAGTAATATCTTTTGTTGGTATAACAAAGGCTGATGCTACACGTCCTGAGACAGGATCTTTGGAACCATCTGTATAAATTTGTAAAAAGTTATTATATTTACTATCCTTATGTTGTAGGAAGTTCAGTTTAATTTCTGATGCTTCATCGTTTTTGTTTATTATAGAGGAAAGGGAAATGTCTACATTAGGTTGAATTAGAGTCCATGGAGGGACCACTCCTACTGAAAAATCTGCAATTTGATATTGGTCTAGGTCATATTCCTCTATTAAATTATAAATGGTTGTGCCGAATGGCTTGGGATTTTTACTAAATCTATTAAGAAATTGAGTATTTACAAAAATATTATTTACTGGATTTGATTCCTTTTTTGTCTGGACCCTGGCCCAGAAACGAAGCATCTGTTCTTCTCTATGAATATGTAATGGCAAAACGCCAACCTCATGTTCCAAAATATGCTGTGGAGTAGAATTTAGGGCTCCCAGTGCAATTTTAAGACATTTATTTTGTAATATATCGAGTCGATGAAGTAGTGATTTTGACGCACATGAATATACATGGGATCCGTAATCAAGTTTGGATCTTATTAAAGTTTTATATAAAAGTGTTAATGATTTTTTATCGGATCCGAAATCAGTACCATTTAGCATTCTTAATAAATTTAAATCCTTTTCGCATTTGTTTAAAAGGTTATATATATAGGCTGTAAAATTTAACATTCTATCCCAGATAAGGCCTAAAAAAGTGACTGTGTTGCTAAATATAATTTTAGTATTACCCAGAAAAAGATCTGTAGAAGTGTGGGCGGTATTTCCAAATATAATCCCTGTAGTTTTACTAGTGGAGATTTTAAATCCCCATTTTTTAGCCCAATCCCAAATTAAGTTTAGTCCCTTTTGTGCTTTAGCTTGTAATGTATCTATACGTTTCCCAGAAATCCATGCGCCACTATCATCTGCAAATTGACTAACGACCAAGCCGGAATCTTGAACTACATTAGGTAGGTCGTTAATTAGAATGTTAAAAAGGAGCGGAGAAATAATAGATCCTTGTGGTGTACCACGTTCTAATAGTTCTTCTTCAGAAAGATCTTCATCAACCTTTACTTGAATTTTTCTATCCTGGAGAAAGGCCTTGACAAAATAAAAACAGTTTCCTCGAATTCCGAGGTCAAATAATTTGGATAATATTCCAGTATGCCAGGCTAGATCGAAAGCCGCCTGGAGATCAAGAAAGATGGCTAGAACAGATCGGCTCTTGTTTTTAGCAAATACGATGTCATGTTGTAATCGGGCTAGCTGATCTTGATTGCTACGTCCTTTTCTAAATCCTGACTGAAATTTATTAATTAAACCCTTAGATTCTAAAAAGTGTTCAAGTCGGTTTTTAACCATAAATTCCATTAGTTTACTTGGATGGGACGTTAAACTGATGGGTCGAAAAGATTGTGGGTCGTTGGGTTTTTTATTAGGTTTATGTATTGGAATGACACAGGCCAGTCTCCAGGATTCAGGATAGTTATTAGAAGACCATATTTTATTATACAGAGTAAGCCAAATATTTAAAGTGGAATCCGGCATATGTTTGAATAGTTGATATGAGAGTTTATCGGGTCCCACGGCTGAATTTTTCCTGCTAGCAATTGCATCTTTTAATTCCATTAGAGTAAATGGTATATTTAAGGTGGAATCGTCATCTTCAATATTATTATTATTTATTTTATTTTTAAATTCGGTTTCAAAGACCGTCCGATAATTGATCGTTGCCTCTGAAAGATTTTCTTTGCTTGAAACTTTGGCAAAGTGTTTAGCTAGTAAATTAGCTTTGTCTTTGTTAGCTGTGGCATTACTGAATTTTGTTTTAAGAAGGGGAATGCTGGAAAAAGAGTTGCCACGTATTTTATTAATTTTATCCAAAATGTTTTTGAATTGTTTTGTTTTAAGGAACAAGTATTAATGAATGTTTCCCAGTTATTTTTCTTGGCTTGGGTTATAACTGTTTTAGCTTCCTGTTCCGCCTTTTTATAATTTAATAGATTTATTTCAGAGGCGTCTTTTTAAAGTTTATTCAGAAGATATTTTCTATTTTTAACGGCTGCTTTGCATTCTGAATTCCACCATGGGACATTTTTCTTTTTGGGGTTGTTATTATATGTTGGAATACTTTCATGCATAATATTAAGAAGACTATCGGTTAACTTGTTATTAAAATTGTTGATATTATCAGATTGTATATTATCTAGATTAATATCTTTACATAATATATTAAAAAGATCCCAGTCTGCCTTATTGAAATTGAACTTGTTTTGATTGTAACTTTCTTGATTAATTTTAGAAGAACTTAGTTGTATTGACATATGTATAGGAAAATGGTCAGAACCCCAGTTATCCGGTAATACTGTCCAGTGTGTTTTTTGTGCTAAAGATCTAGAAGTAACTGAGAGATCAATACAAGTAAGGTTACCATTGTGTGTATCAAGACGTGTGGGGGAGCCGTCATTCAGGAGGACTAGATCGAACTCGTCCAACCATTTGACTATTGCTTTTCCTTGTTTTGTATTTTTTTCCGAGCCCCATGCAAAGTGATGGGCGTTAAAATCGCCTGAAAGAAGAATATTCTTTTCCTTTAAAGGTAGAATAACATCGTGTATGGTTTTAAGAGATTGGTAGTCACAATTACGTGCGTATAAATTTGACAGAATAAAAGTAAAATATTGAAAGTAGATTTTAAATAATTGTACTTCAATGGCTGTAAAATCATCTGTATCTTTCGGATCTAAAATTTCAATCTTTTCATAATTAATATAATTTTTGAAGTAGACGGCCAACCCTCCACACGTATTGGTATCACTAGCTCTATTATTATCATAAAATTTAAATTCATGCTTAAAACCGGGAATAGATTTGAATGTCTTTTTATTAAATTTGGTTTCCTGAATACAAAGAATATCAACTTCAGGATTAAGGTCCAGGAATACTTTGATCTCAGAGTGCTTTACATGGGTTAAGCCTCCGGCATTAAAAGATATAATATTCACAGATTTATTCACTTCGAAAAGAAATTATTTATACACTTTTTAAGGTTTGAACTTTGTCGTTTAGTTGCCACCGAGGAAGAAGTTGGATTACGTGGAGTTTTAGTTCCTTTAAGGGTTCCTTGAGTTTTCCTCGGTGTTTTCTTTATGTTTATCTTGCTATTATTTTTGCTAGTAAAATTGTGTGGCTTATGCTTATTCAATAGCAGATTTTCTGGAGGAAGTATGGGGCCAGGAGGGGGTGGGGTGTCCAATGTATTATGGGTGTGGGAGGGAGGTTGATCAATACACCTAAGACCCACTATGCCCTTAAGGATCTCCCTATGTATGTGATTGATTAACAACGGGCCAGTAGGTCTAGATTTTTCGTTTATCAATATAATCGTTAATTTTGTAAGTATTTCAATGTTGGTAATTATAGGAATAGAATTGTTTAGTACTTGGACTTTTACTGGGGTGGTTTGAGACGAGTTATCGCAAAATGTAGGTGTGTTTTTAATCGGGGTACTAATAGTCGGAGTTTCATCGATCCCCACCAGATCCAGTATTGAAATCTGTTCTAAGGTTTTTGCCGTTGTTGATGAGAAGCTGAAAGAGTTATCTATAGTTAAAAGTGATGTATTTTGGGTTACATTGAACATGCTGCAGTCGTTAATAGTTTTTGAAGTTCCCAATGAATAATCAGAAGAGTTTGGTGTAGATTGTTTAATTTTTCGCTCCGGGGTGTTAGATGGAGTAATGAACATTTGTTTTTGAGACCTTGGTGGGATTTCGATTTGATTCCGTGCTTGGCTATGAGGGGAGATAGATTGTTCGGTTATTGTTTCATCTATAATTAAAATAGGGGATGTAACAGGGGAAGTACTAAAGGGTATAACTGGGGTCTGTGGGATTAAAATAGAGGGTGGGAGCACTTGCTTATTTAGTCTGTGGATCTGTCCCCCTTGTTTCCTATAGAATCTATTGTCTTGGTATGAAGACTGTGTAATGTCTATTTTATGGGAGGGGCGTTGATCCACAGTAGACGTATTCCCGTTTAACACAGGGACCAGGTTAGTTTTAAGAGAGCTAGTGGGAATGTGTCTCTTAATATCAACAGTTTTAACAACCATATCGGCATATGTAAGTCGGGATTTAACCGGCGACTTCGGATCGTTGGAGATTGGTGGGGTGGGGGGGGGTTTAAGTAGGGCCCCCTCGCTTATTAATATAAAAGGCTTTACCGTGGGTGGGGATAAAAAAGAAGCAGGAGTATCTTTATGTGGGGAGGGAGGGGCGGGGGTGTCCATGTCCCAACTCGGGGTCTGTGAGTTTTGGGACCATATAGATATGATCTCAGGATCATCCTGTTTTGTTTTTAGTGGGCGATCCCGTGTCATCTGCCGTGGGGACCACTCAGCACGGCCAGAGGCTGCGGCCTTAAATAGGGGCTGGATAATAGTCCGCCCTTGGCTTTTATTGGCCTTTGATTTGCCATATATTTCAATGGCTGTAGTCCAAGAGATTCTGTTCCTCTTGGCTATCTTTGAGATCTCAATGGCTGAGATATATATGGAGCAGCCCCTGAATCGTGTCGAGTGTTCCCCACCACAGTTAATACACATATTACCCCGGGTGGTACAATCCCTAGTATGGTGGGACTGGGCACATTTGGCGCAGGCTACAGTGCCTGCACATTTGTCATATTTGTGCCAAAATCCCTGGCATTTAAAGCAACGGATCGGAGGGGACACAAACTCCTCAACCTCAAAGGCAGTAAGTGTGCGGTGTATTTTAAGGAGTCTCGGGAGCGAGTCCCCGCCAACAACAACCTTGACAGCTCCGGTCTGCCTGCCAAACTTATTAAGTAAGACCGAGAGAGAGAGTATATTGGGGACGTTATCGTGTTCGTCCACCAATTCCTGTTTAAGTTCCGATAGATTTGTGTCCACCGGAACATTATGTATTACTCCCTCTCTGGTAATGGTGGCAGGCGTGATCATATGTATCTCCAAGTCATCGAAGTAGATGGGGCTTGATTTAAAGATCAAGCTCTTGGCGTCCGACGACTTGGCTTCTATAAGAAGATCCCCAGATTTTAGTGGGATGACCCTGCTGATCTTATTGGGAAATTTTGATGAGATTATCGAAGATAATCTCACTATGGGGATAGCTTTTGTAAGCTTAATGTCCCCTCTGGCCCTAAAGTAAAACCTATGCTGCCAATTGTTATGGGTAATGTGGTGGTTGTCGTGGGCGGAGGCCGCGCTCCCAAGCTCTGTAGATAAATTATTAAAGGTAGACATTTTAACTATTTCTAACACTGTATTATCACTAAATTTAAGAATATATATGATTAAGAAATATGATGTCACAATTAATCGTCAAACTACTAACTAAAATTTAACACTATATGTGTACAATGTACAAAATATTTGCACTATTGATAATAAAAAAGGAAAACATATAAGTATGACACTGTTGTAACTATTAAAGTCCTATGCACTCTATATCCTAATGTATGTATAGGAGTAGCGTATCCTATACACCGTATAAAATGAACTGGCAAAACTAAATGTCAACGTACCCTGATCACCTGATGCCCTATATTTAACTTACTTATCGAGAAACCGGAAGTGTATGAAAAAACGTTTTACCAACGTTTAGAATATATATATATTTATTTATTTGAAAAAGAAATTCGAAAGCGAGGTTCAGTCTCTAAATTATTAACACTACAAACTCTACACTCTATCAGAAGTAACTATATTAATACGATGTATCTATATTTGTAGCATGAAACGTAAAGCCTAAACCGGAAACAAAATGAGTACGTTTCTATATAAAGTAGTGAATAGTTTCGAAAATCCTCTATCACTAACAATGTTCTAAGTAAAATTATAAGAATTTTTAATGTAAATGTTGTACACAAAGTATTAGATAGCTAAACTAATGAGTAATTCTTCTTATATTAGAAGTAAGAATATTTAATTAGACAAATCTTGTCGAAAACAAAACTAGTTGTGTAGTAGAAATACTCCCGAAACTGCACACTCGCCTCTAGATAAGAACAGATTCTAAAAATAGAATTTTATGATTTGGACAAAGGTGTCAAAATGATAACAATAGATAGGTACGTTGCATCTAGAATAGTGTTCACTAAGATTTAGAAGTTATAGCCAATACTGGCGTAAACAAATTTTAAACTTCTATCGAAAGTAAGATAAAAAGTCAAATAAAAACTAATATCCCCAAATAGAATCCAGTGTATAGGGTATATGGTATAGTAAATTAAAGAAGTAGTGGGTTATACTGTGTGACGGGATGGATTTACCATCCCTGTCATGCAGTAAAGAACCCCTTCAAGCAGTCCAAGCTGTTTGCTCCCTGATAATAATCAGAGAGCAAACGTATAGTATATAAGACTGCTGTAAACCTTTACCCCAAACACCAAACCCTACTCGTAGATATTTAAAATAAAGAAATAAATAAAGAAGTAAAAAATAAATTCACACCAGTAGACCGGTAGACAAAAGACGTCTATCCCGGTCGAGTGCATAGGTGAAAAAAAATGTGTGTTAAATATAAACATGAAGGCCCTATCCTGTTATTGAAACTATAAGAATCCATCATGAGTATCCATGTGAGATAGCGAAATCTCACCCGAGGGTCAGAATTGTAACCAGGGACGAGGTTCTGTCGAACCAGGGATGAGGCTTTGTCGAGTTCCTGGTTGCAATTCTGATCCCGAGGGTGAGATTTACCTATCTCACAAGAATAAACTAATGATGGATTATTTTTCTCCCATTATGCACTTAGTACAGGCATATTACAATATGAATATTTGATTTTACTCTAGAATAAGGCGACGTCACTAATGTGACGTCATGACGTGTCATGTAAGAATCACATTAAATGGGAGAAAACATATGGCATATTTAAATAAATCAAGGGCCTTAACTCTTGTGTTACTGGTCCGACCTGGCTGGCTTTCGAAATTGTCCGTGCTTTCATTAATATCATCAATCTGGCAAAGTTTGGTAAAGATCGGAAGAAAAAATAAAGGCCCCATCATCTTGAGACACAATATAGCATATGTTAGAAAACAAAGGTCCACAACCCCGATGATACTGGTCCAATCTGGCTGGTTTTCAGATTTTCCGAGCTTTCATTGATATCAACAATCTGGTCATGTTTGGTAAAGATCGGATGAAAAATGAAGGCCGTATCATGTTAACGAGGCAAAATGGAGCATGTTTAAGCAAATCAAGGGCCATACCTTAGGTGTTACTGGTCCGATTTGGTTGGTTTTGTAACGTGTCCGTCCTTTCATTAATACTAGTTGTTACTCTCATGTATATAATGCTATATGTTTTCTGATCAAGCTGTCAAGTTGTTTCTATTAATAGCACATTCATAAATAGATGGGTTGTGTACTATTGAATTTTAGTCCAGACTGTTTTGATTGACAACCAGTGTTTATATAATATTATAGTAATTTCTAAATTATTGTTTACATCATGTGATACATCATATGACCCACCCAAGGTTATTGGAATATACTGAAGCTTTTATGACCTTCTATGAGGCATCATATGACTGTTAAGGTTATTTAAAAAAAACTTTATCTTACTGGAATAATCTAATTGTTCTTCGGTATTCAAAGTGGAGTATCTGGTCCATAATTTTAATTGAGAATTTACAAAAGATTGGATGCTGTGAATTAAAATATATTGTGAGAGGATAAAAATTAATGTGCTCATCTATAATAAATAAAGTGACATTGGATTATTTGGACATTTGGACAATTGTGAATTAATTGAATTGAATTGGGGTTTTACGGCACACCAACAATAAACCAGGAAAGAGTTGGAGTTAAATTGGATTAAAGGGACACTTGACATATTTATTAAAGGTTCATTTAAAAATTCAGATTAAAGGGACCCTTGCTAATATTATTTGGACTTTATTCGTATATCGGATTTAAAGAAATACAGGATCATTGATGCACTATTTTCAAACAAGATTTTTTTAGAAGGGCACTGAAAAACTTTAAAAAAGCTGAAAGAATGATCAAAATACCATGGAAAATTAAGAAGATACAACATATTGAAAATTTGCAGAGAAACATAAATGGAGGCCCCCATCTTGGAATGATGACGTCATCGTGCCTTTTTTTATGGCATATTCACAGCAAGGAAAATATTTCCGAGCTTTCATTGATACTAACAATCTGTTAAGATTGGATGAAAAACGAAGGCCCTATCATCTTAACAAGGTAAAAGTTAACAGACAACGGACGGACGACTGACAACTCGCCATCCAACCAGCAGAGTTCAAACATCATAAATTTTCAAAAAAGGGCCATAACTCTGGCATTATATGTGTAAAGTGACTGGTTATCAAGCTAGACCCAGGTATTGTGGTAATAAACATTGTCCCTAAGTTTCATCAAGATTGGATTATTTGGATTATAAAGGTTCAAGTTGTTGAGCAGACATCACAAAAATCGTCAATTCCCACTAGTGCAATTAAAAAAGTTGCTTAAGTACACATTGTACTCAGTATGGTATCTATAAGCCTAGAACTCAATATTCAGTGGGGTAGTGTTTGTTAATCATTAAACAATACAAGTTTTTTGTGGCCTCTTTGAAACGGCATGTTTGAAGCCCAAGCTGCCCGTACAGTTGTCAGAGTAAATACACTTTATTTTCAATATTTCTCAAATTAACATCATTTTTGTAACAAGAGTAACATTCCTGTAAAGTTTCATGAAATTCTTCCAAGTAGATTCAGAGGAGTAGTTGCCACAAGTTTTTCCTATATAACTCTTTGTAAACAAAGATGGCTGAAGGTAGCCATGTTTGACGTCAAATCAAAATGTTTTTCATCAAGGACCAAAATTATTTCATCATTTAAGTAAAGGTCCCATATCAGTATAACTTATATTTTTGGAGAAGTAGTCGCCACAAACTTCTTTTTTAAAAATCTATTTTTAGCTGTGGCGGCCACCTTGGATATCAAATCAACCTGATTTTTTGCTAGGATCAACTAGACCTTATGGACAACATTGGTGTAAATTTTCATAAAAATCCATTTGGTACTTTCAGGAGTAGTTTACGGACGGACAGACGGAAATCACCAAACCATAAGCCTGGACTGGCTAAAAACTGTTAGATAACATGGGTTTAATAATGTTATTGCATTTTTCTCTTAAATTATTACATCTGATTACAGTTATTACAGTTACATTATGATAAATTCATAACGCATATATGAAAGAGATATCATTCAAAATCTGCAATATCGACAATATAAATACAGTGTGGGTGGGGTAATGAAATAAGAAAACAAATCTGCAGAAATCGAATATATTTTTATTCAAACTAATAATAGGTTGAATTTGTCATCTGGTCCCTTGACATTTGAGTTACTGTGCGTGGACTGTATATCTAACAAATCATTAAGCATGTAACGAAATAGCAATGTTGCTCTATTATACAACAATAAAACATAACATGTTGGGTTTTTTTACTTTCCGACAAAATACATCTCGTACCTAAAAAAGTTGTGTATCAATGAAACAGACATTTTGAGTGGTGAATAAAAATACAGTACTTTTCAAAATCGGTTGAGAAATACAAATTTCATACGCGAAAGCTGTTTTTGATGGGGCATTTTCATTGCAAAATTCTGCTGCATGAAAAATATATTTTTTTTTAGAATTATCCCAAAATGGTTTTAAACTGTTGGATATCCGTAAATTAAGACAGCCTGGAAGTTTTATAGCAAAACATGAAGGCTAACTGAAGTTATATGAAATTTCTTAATTTTCTGCTGTCCCCCAACAAGGAATTTACATGGGAAAAGCCCCCAAAAACAAGAGGCCCAAGAGGGCCTGTGGATGCTCTACTTGCTAAAACAGCTCTTATATATTTAGATAGATATAGCTAGATATAGCTATCTTCTCCTACAGATTTAACAATGGAAAATACAATATAGCATTTTTCAACAAATCAAGGGCCATAACTCTGTTATTACTAACAAGATCTAGCTGGTTTTCGAAATTGTCCAAGATTTCATTGATATACCGCGCTTTGCACAACTAGACATCATACTGAGGCTTCCTGCCAAATTTCGTAGAAATCCAACAACCGTTTAAGAGGAGTAGCGCCGACAAGAAATTTAAAATAAAAATGTCAAAGGGCCATAACTCTGTCAAAAATCAGCGAACTGGAACAAAAGCGTGATATGCACAACTAGACATCCTACTGATGCTTCCTGCCAAGTTTCGTCGAAATTCAACAAGGCATTTTGGATGAGTAGCGCCGACAAGAAATTTTAAAGTAAGTGTCAAGTAATTGAAAAGATAATGAAAAAAAAAAGAAGAAAAAAAAGAAAATTCAAATCAATCAAAAAAATAAATAAATCAATCAATGAAAAAAAATCAAAAAAAAAAATATTAAAAAAAAATAAAATCAATCAATTGAAATTGAAAAAAAAATCGAAATTGAAAAAAAAATCAAAAAAAAAATCAAATTAAAAACAAAAAAAAATTAAAAAATGTTACCACCGGGGCGCGTCCAAATTTGACACCAGGGTCACCATTTGAACAAACTTGGTAGAGGACCATAAGCTGATGCTACATGTAATACATGAGAGCTCTGTGCCATGTGGTTCCAGAAAAGAAGATTTTTTTCAGTTTTTGCCTATACAAGCCTAAGTAAAACTGACCCCCAGGGTGGGGCCAAATGTGACCAATGGGTCACCATTTGAACACACTTGGTAGAAGACCATAAGCTTATAGCAAATGCAAAATATTAAACCTCTGGCTCTTGCAGTTTCAGGGAAAAAGATTTTTTAAGTTTTTCCCTATACATGTCTATGTAAAACATTTGACCCTTGGGGCGGTGTCAAATGTGACAGGCTGGATCAAATGTGACACGAGGGTCACCATTTGAACAAACTTGGTAAAGGACCAAATGCAAAATATTAAACCTCTGGCTCTTGCAGTTCCAGAGAAGAAGATTTTTTTCAGTTTTTCCCTATACAAGCATTTATGTAAAACTGTAATCCCCGGGGCAGGGCCAGATGTGACCCCAGGTAACCATTTGAACAAAATTGGTAAAGGACCATAAGCTTATAGCAAATGCAAAATATTAAACCTCTGGCTCTTGCAGTTTCAGAGAAGATTTTTTAAGTTTTTCCCTATACATGTCTATGTAAAACATGTGACCCTTGGGGCGGGGCCAAATGTGACCCCAGGGTCACCATTTGAACAAATTCGGTAAAGGACCATAAGCTGATAATAAATGTAAAATATCAAACCTCTGGCTCTTGTAGTTTCCGAGAAGAAGATTTTTAAAAAAACAAGAGGCCCAAGAGGGCCTGTGGACGCTCTACTGGCTCAAGATAAAGTTTATGTATAAGGGGCTATAAGTCTTTCAAAAATCATTCAACAAAAACATGGCAATGACAAGTGCAACTAGGCTTAGTACTGATCATTCTCGCCAAGATTCGCTGAAATCTGGCAAAGAGTTCAGAAGAGACTAATCTGGACAAAGTTTGTGTATTAAAACATTTAAAGGGTCACAACTCTGCCAAAAATCATTCAACCAAAATATGGCGATGATATGCACAACTAGGCTTGATACTGATCATCATTGTCAAGTTTTGTCTATATCCAGCCAGAGGTTCAGGAGAACTAGCCCGGAAAAAATTTGTGGTATCAAAATCCTTTAAAGGACCATAACTCTGCCAAATATCTGTAAACCGGAACGTGACAATGACATGCACAACTAGGCTTAGTGCTGATCATCCCTGCAAAGTTTCATTGAAGTCTGGCGAGGGGTTCAGGAGAAGTAGATCAGACAAAGTTTGTGTATTAAAACCTTTAAAGGGCCATAATTCTGCCATTTAACCGGAATATGCCAATGATTTGCACAACTAGACATGGAATTGATCATCCCTAAAAAGCTTCGTTTAAATCCGGCGAGAGGTTCAGGAGAACTAGTCAGAACAAAGTTTGTGTATTAAAACCTTTAAAGGGCCCTAACTCCACCAAAAATCATTCAACCGAAACACGGCGATGATTTGCACAACTAGATATAGAATCGATCATCCCTAAAAAGTTTCGTTTAATCCGGCCAGGGGTTCAGGAGAACTAGTCAGAACAAAGTTTGTGTATTTAAAGGGCTATAACTCGGTCAAAATCATTCAACTGGACACGGTGACTATGTACAACTAGGCTTGGTACTGATCATCCCTGCAAAGTTTCAATGGAATCCGGCCAAATGAAGGCCCTTTCGTCTTAATGAGGCCAAGATATAGCATATTTCAGAAAATCAAGGGCCATGACTCCGATGTAAATGGTCCAATCTGGATTAACAATCTGGTAAAGTTTATTAAAGATCGGATGAAAGATGAAGGCCCTATCATCTTGAGGCAAAATATAGAATTTTTAACTAAATCAAGGGCCATAACTCCATTGTTACTGGTCCGATCTGGCTAGTTTTCAAACTTGACTGAGCTTTCATTGATATGAACAATCTCGTAAAGTTTCATAAAGATCGCATGAAAAATGAAGGCCCTATCATCTTAACGAGGCAAAATATAGCATTTTTAACTAAATCAAGGGCCATAACTCATCTGTTACTGGTCCGATCTGGCTGGTTTTCGAAACTGTCTGAGCTGTCATTGATATAAACAATCAGGTAAAGTTTTGTAAAGATCAGATGAAAGATGAAGGCCCTATCGAATTAAAGAGGCAAAATATAGCATTTTTAACAAAATCAATAGCCATAACTCCGCTATTACTGGTCCGATCTGGCTGGTCTTCGAAATTGTCCGAGCTTTCATTTATTATATAAACAATCTGGTAAAGTTTGGTAAAGATCGAATGAAAGATAAAGGCCCTATCGTCTTAACGAGTCAAAATATAGCATTTTTAACTAAATCAAGGGCCATAACTCATCTGTTACTGGTCCGATCTAGCTGGTCGTAGAAGTTGTCCGAGCTTTCATTTATTTAAACAATCAGGTAAAGTTTGGTAAAGATTGGATGAAAGAAGAAGGCCCTATTGTCTTAATGAGGCAAAATATAGCATTTTTAACTAAATCAAGGGCAATAACTCCGCTGTTAATCGTCCGATCTAGCTGGTTTTCGAACTTGTCCGAGCTTTCATTGATATTAACAACCTGTGCAAGTGTGGTAAAGATCAAATAATAAATGAAGGTGCTAGAGTGTGCACAAGGCTTAATATGGCATTTTTCAGCAAAACAAGGGCCATAACTCTGGTGAAACTATTTCGATCTTGCCGGTTTTCAAACTTGTCCGAGCTTTCATTGATATAAAGACACTGGCAAAGTTAAGTAAAGGTCCGATTTATATTGAAGGCCCTGGAGTGTTCACAAAAAACAGGAAAAAAACAAGGGCCACAACTCCGGTGTTACTGATCCGATTTAGCTGGTTTTCGAATTTATTTGAGCTTTCATAGTTATTAACAATCTGTGCAAGTTTGGTAAAGATCAAATAATAATTGAATGTGCTAGAGTGTTCACAAGGCAGAATATGGCATTTTTCAGAAAAAACAAGGGCCATAACTCTGGTGTTACTGACCCAATTTAGCTGATTTCCGAACTTGTCCAAGCTGTCATTAGTATTAACAATCTGTGCAAGTTTGGTACCGATCAAATAATAAATGAAGGTGTTAGAGCGTTCACAAGGCAGAAAATAGCAATTTTCAGAAAAAACAAGGGCCATAACTCCGGTGTTACTGATCCGATTTGGCTGGTTTTCGAACTTGTCCGAGCTTTTATTGATATTAACAATCTGTGCAAGTTTGGTAAAGATCAAATAATAAATGAAGGTGCTAGAGTGTTCACAAGGCTATATATGGCAATTTCAGCAAAACAAGGGCCATAACTCTGGTGAAATTTATCAGATCCGGCTGGTTTTCGAACTTGTCCGAGCTTTCATTGATATAAAGACACTGGCAAAGTTTCGTAAAGATTTGATTAATAATAAAGGCCCTAGAGTGTTCACAAGGCAAAAGTTAACAGACGGACGACGGACGGACGGACGACGGACGACGGACAACTCGCCATCCCATAAGCTCTGCTGGCCTTCGGCCAGTAGAGCTAAAAATCCTATATAAGTCTGTTACCCTCGGGGCGGGGACAAATTTGACCCCAGGGTCACCATTTGAACAAACTTAGTAGAGGACCATAAGCTGATACTAAATGTAGTACATGAGAGCTCTGTGCCTTGTGGTTTTAGAGAAGAAAATTTTCTAAAGTTTTTTCCTATATGTCTATATGAAAAACATGAAAAACCTCAATATACAAAGTTTGGACCCCCGGGGCACGGCCATTTTTGACCCCGGGGACTTTATTTGAACAAACTTGATAGTCTAGGTGTTGGCAATCATTTTAAAAGAAAAACTGTTGAAATCTGTCCAGCGGTTCTGGACTAGAAGATTTTTTAAGGTTTCGACTATATATGGTAATGGCAGCCATCTTGGATGTAGCGCTGACTTAATTTTAACAAATCTAAAAAGCATTCATCTAAGGATCATCCATGTGAAGTTTGGTCAAAATTAGCCAAGCGGTTTCTGAGGAGAAGTCGTTTGAAGAAAAGTTAACGGACGGACGACGGACGGACGACGGAAAAACACACCATCCCATAAGCTCTGCTGGCCCTTGGCCAGTAGAGCTAAAAATCATTTGGGCTGTAAAATATTTATATCTCAACCGATTTCCAAAACTAAGGTAGTTTTATTTACCACTAAAAATACTAGTTCTAGTGATATATAACTGATGTACGTATTGTTTAAATTGCTTAAGCTACTGCAGAAAAAACTTTGGCTGAAACAAGCAGGTATTATCAGATACAAATATCCACAGACCATAATAAGCACTTCCAATCTGAACCACTGATGTAACCAAAATATATCATGGCATCAAACTAAACTAATCCCTCTAACTTCTATTTCCAATATGAATAGATTTTGATGAGAATCATACATTCCAAAGATTTATATTAAATGAATAGCAAAAATGGGATTATACTAATTTATCTTTTTTCAAAATATAAAAGGCTGCTTAAAATTAAAACAAGGTCAATGACCTTGAAGCTCTACTGATAGGTTTTGATAGCTAGATCAGAATTCCTGTGAAGTTTCATGAACATCTGTCAAGAAGTTTCAGAGGAGTAGTCGCTACAAGTTTTACTATATAACTCTTGTAAACAAAGACGACTGCTGGCAGCCATGTTTAATGTTGAATCAAAATGATTTTCAACAAGGACCAACAACATGTCATGCTGATCATTTCAGAAAAAGTCCCATATCAATCACTTATAGATTTCAAGAAGTAGTCGCTATGAATTTGTTTGTTTTTTAAATCGATTTTTAGCCATGGCGGCCATTTTGAATTTCTGGCCAGTCTGAAATTTTGCTACGATCAACTAGGCATTAAGAGCAACATTCCTGTGATGTTTCATGAAAATCTGTCCAGTAGTTTCAGAGGACTAGTCGCTACAAGTTTTCATTATATAACTGTTTGTAAACAAAGATGGCCGCTATACAGATGGCCATGTTTAATGTCAAATCAAAATAATTTTTGACAAGGATCAATGACAATATCACTTATAGTTTTCAAGAAGTAGTCACTACAAACTTGTTTTTTAGGAATCTATTTTTAGCCTTGGTGGCCATCTTGGATTTCACATCAACATGAATTTTTGCTAGGATCAACTAGACTTCATGGGCAACATTTCTGTAAAGTTTCAAGAAAATCCATACAGTAGTTTCAGAGGAGTAGTCGCTACAAAAATAAGTTTATGGACGGACAGACTGACGACGGACACCGCACCACGGCATAAGCTCTGCTGATCTTTGACCAGTAGAGCTAAAAACACAAAAAAAAAAACCAACATCATTTTTGGTTTAAAAATCAATGTATTGACATGATAGTGAAACTATCCTTTAAACACCCTTTTCGCTTAAAAGGATCGAGAAAAGAAAATACCATCATCATGATCATTGGAAAGAGAAATAAATTTGTGATAGATGTTTAAATTAATGAAACCTGTAAGCATAAAACTCTTCTTTATATGTGTGTTTGAAATCAGGCAATATTTCACGTAATTTTTCGTACTGTGCTTCGTGAAATTGAGTTTCCTATCTACTTGTTATTAGGTCAGTGAAATATCACATAAAGAAAATCTTAACCAAATTGTCAAATTGTATAACAACCCCATTGTTACCTGGTTACTAGATTTAACTAATGTGTTGAGTTTATCACATTACGTGTTCCGAACATTAACTTTCATACACCATCCAACCCCTTCTCCTAGAAGCGAAAACATGCTTGGCTGGGGTATGAAATAAACCTTAATTTCGGCTTTAAAAGTTTGCATATTGTAAAATTAAAACATATAATAGGTAATTTTAAACAGGTTATTGCATTTTTTTCCAGTAAAAATGTTTTTCAACATGTTTTATTGTGGACATATCCGTTATAAAATCCTGCTAATATAAGCTTTCCCATCGCTTAATGGAATTAAGGCGGGACCATGTAATGTGATATTATAAATATGAGCCTATTAAAAACATAACTTAACCATCACCAAATAATAATACCTAATTTAAATATGCGTAAAATCTTTTTTTTATAAGTCAAATCAAATTGGCAGTATAAAGATAAGCGACAAAGAAAAGTTTGCTGACTGGGGAAGGCCTATTATTAAAGGGACACATGGCAATCTTGAGTTTTATTCGAACATTAAAAGTGTGTATGTACGTAGTTCTAAGGTTTATAGTCCCTTAACCAACAAACTCATTGAACCTTAGAGTTCACCGAGTCTGGACTTTTTCGAACAGTAAAATTTTCTCCTCGATTTAGTTATCTTGTGTCAATTTGACTTTAAAACTGCTTGCATATAATTAAATAAAAAATTGAGATTTCAATTTTCTTCACTATTTTACCAAATTTTTAAATTTATATTACTGGTGCAATATTATAAAAAGTTAGTCATATGTAAAAATAATTTGCTTTTAACTATTCTAACAATTAATATTAATGATTGAACAAATGCTAGAGAAAAACTAACGGGACACCGCGTGTTTTTAAAAAATCTCTTTAATAAACAGTGGATAACTAAAGCTAACACTGAAGATGAAGAATACCCCAACTTTGAAAATTGTTGAAGTGCTGGTCAAAATGAAGTTCATTATACAACATCGTAGTGGAACATCCTAAGTCAAACAATGGGCCATAATTCTTCAGTTGCTATGTGTATATGAAGTTTGGGAACAATCCATTTGGAACTGGGCGAGAAATGCATGTTACAAAAAAAACGTGATAAGGAACGTGACGGGACGTTACGGAAATATGATTCGTATATAGCCCCACCATTTCACTTTGAAAATGCGGGGGTATAAATACAGATTGCAAGTATACCTGAGGGTAGATGGCTAGCATACATTGTAAAGCAAGTATGTAAAACATGCATTATTCTGTGGTATAGTGAAGTTAACATTGACTTCATGAAGCAAGATTAATAAAAATATGTAAAACATAAGTTTCCTCAAATAACTGACCAAGTTTTAGTGTTTTTCATATCAAAAATACTAGTTCATAACAACAGATACATAATTATATACCGCAACTGTTATTAAAGGGGTTGATGCCTATTTTCTAACACAATTTATATAAAAGGGCTCTGAAAAACTTGAAAAAAGCTGAAAGAATTATCAAAATGACATGAAAAATAAAGGAGATAATAAATGGAGGTGGCCATCTTAAAACGATGTCATCGCGCCTTTTTACCATATATGGCATATTGACAAAATACATTTTAATGCAAACTGATTAAATATAAATATACAGATGTAAAATGAATAAACTGTATGCTTATTTTTTTATTTGCAGTGATTTTCTTTGCCTTAAAAGACATTTTGTCAATATAGGGTAAAAAGGCGTGATGACGTCATCGTTCCAAAATGGGCGCCTCCATTTATGTTTCTTTGCACATTTTCAATAGGTCATATCTCCTTTATTTTTCATGGCATTTTGATCATTCTTTCAACTTTTTTCAACTTTTTCAAGAGCCCTTTAAAATAAACAATGTTTGAAAATAGTGTATCAACTCCTTTAAATAAAAATATGATGAAATATACATGTACCAATCCATTCCAAGATTTATCATTTTTTTACTTGTTTACGCTTTACTGTGACTTCCTCTAGATAAACATATCTCTGATGTTGACAACGACAAGAGGATCCATTAGAGGCAACCATTCTACAAAGACTACACGGAAGCCTATCCTGATTAACATCGCTGCTTGTTCATCCCTTTAACTTTTTACGCTACTTGTCAATCCCGTTAACTGTTCGTGGATTCTTCTGATTAAGATACTCGTCCACTTTCGATATAGCTTTTGGAATATCGTCCGTTGTTTTTGTATTTTTAGTACAAGGCAACAGGTCCGGTTCAAAGGCTTCCTCGTTAGAAATCTGAGCACATTTTAACAAAAGGTCATAGTTCACAGACTCGGGAACAACGGAATCGTGCTTGTAGTCAGGATGGTTGTTGACAAAGTTTCGTATCCAGCGTGCTGTCGTCTGCAAATTCCCTGAAACAAATTACAACAATTTGAAAACTAGAAAATGTTTTGATAGGACACAGATGCCACTGCGTTAAGGCTGTTAGTAACATAACAAGTTGTGTAAGTTAGAGCTAGAAATTAACATTTTTAGTAGACTAGACCACCGGTCCAGTAGTTGGGTAAAATCACCAGACCTGCTCAAAATTTACTAGCCCAATATAACATTCAACAGAAAATACTATTTTAATTCGAGTTTCGGTTTCTTTTCATGAGTTGTAAATGAATGTTGAAGGTATCTCCTCATTTCTTAAGTTTTCAAGGTTAATCAAGCACCTTAAAACATACAGAAAATATTCATTTTGTCTACTGAGGCAATTGTTAATAATGCATGTATGGAAACTATGGAAATATCGGGTTAAAAGCTTAGGTTATAAAAGTGTTGTCACTACACAATCTATTCATTTGTTCATAATTTATTTCTTATTTGAACAATTTTGGTAAAGTTCAAATAATAAATGAAGGTGCTAGTGTTCACAAGGCAAACTATAGTTTTTTTCAGAAAAACAAGGGCCATAACTCTGATGTTACTAATCCCATTAGGCTGGTTTTCGAACTCGTCCGAGCTTTCATTGATATTAACAATATGTGGAAGTTTGGTAAAAATCAAGGTGCTAGTGTTCACAAGGCATAATATGGCACTTTTCAGCAAATAAAGGGCCATAACTCTGCTGTTACTCATTCGATTTGGCTAGTTTTCGAACTTGTCCGAGTTATCAATTCAAAACATGGACCTTTTCAAAAGTTATTGAGTGGAAACCAATTTGTCGGACAGACGGACTAAGTGTGACCTTGACCTTGGAGCCACAGACCTGGATTTAGTGCGCGACACAACGTCTTGTTGTGGTGAGGAATTGTGGCAAGTTATTTCATCGTCTTGTTATGGTGAGCAATTGTGCCAAGTTATTTGAAAATCCGTCCAATATTGTCAGAGTTATTAACCGGACACAACAGTGTTGACGTCCGAACGGACTGACGGACGGACAGTGTGACTACTATATGCCACCCTTTGGGGGCATAAAAACATGTATTACAAATACCAAGCACACTGACCTTGTTTGACTAGGGGAAGATATATAACCTACAGTGTGTAAGTTGTAAATCAATAAACATTCAAACTCATTTCCTCTCATTATAAAGTTTATATAGAGCAACCCTGCCTATTATCGACACATTAACATAGAAACCAAAGCCACCAACTTTCTTTTTGAAATGCAGCAGTAGTACCTACAGCAAATGCAAAACTAGACCTTATTGGTTAATTTCTACATAGCGTCTGAAGTAACAACATATGATTTAGCCAATGAGCATCAACTATATGGAGAGGGCTGGCGTGGCGCAGTCGGTAGCGCGGCGGATTTGTAACCGGAGACCCCGGGTTCAATCCTCCGTGGTGCCACTGAGTTCCGTCGTTGTGTCCTTGGGCAAGACACTTTCCCTTAGCCTTGTCCGTCGGATGGGGACATAAACCGGGCGGTCCCGTGTATCGGTCTATCCTCCGAGCACGTTAAAGAACCATAGGAATCTATTCGATAATAAGAGTAGGGCAGGTTCCCGGATTCCTATGTATCCTTCCCCTCTCTCTGGGGCGGCTCTAAATAACCTATACTGTGTTGATGAGCCGTTAAACAACATTCAATTCGACTATATGGAGCACAGTTGCATGTCTATTATCGACAATCTTGGTCTATTATCAACACCATGATACCTTACAATCTCGGCTACCGCATTTTCCGGAATATAAGACAAGAGAATTAAAAAGTCACTGATAAGACCCACATTGTTCATCATTTACACTTGGTCTGAATTAGTGGTGCATCTTATTTATAGAGACGGTTGGGACTTATTTTACATCATTTTTTTTCCATATGAGTATTGTAAAGTGGTCCTGGATTTGTTTCGCGATATTGAAGGTTGTCGTGCTGAATTGAGTGAATGGTTAGTGGCCCAATATCCAAGTAGTAAATAACACATGTTGTATAAAGAAGAGGGCCATGATGGCCCTATATATCGCTCACCTGAGTTAATTTCAACCAATACAAGAGGGCCAACATGGCCCTAAAGCGATCACCAAAGTACTGGCACATTATTGAACTTCTTCGAAATCTTATGGTCATATACAATCTGTGCAAGTTTGGTTAAGATTGTTCAAGAAATGTGGCTCTGTTCTATATAGCAACATTGATATAGACAGTTTAAGACATTGACAAAGTTTGGTAAAGATCAAATACAAAATGAAGGTGCTAGAGAGTAACACCTTGGGCAGAGTCAAATATGACCCAGGGCTATATGTAATATATGAGAGCTGTGTGCTTTGTGGTTTTAGAGAAGAAGATTTTTTAAGTTTTTCCCTATACAGGTCTATGTAAAATGTGACCCCTGGGGCGGGGCCAAATGTGAACCCTGGGTCACCATTTGAACAAACTTGGTAAAGGACCATAAGAGTATAGTAAATTTATGCAAAATATTAAACCTCTGGCTCTTGCAGTTCCAGAGAAGAAGGCTTTAATGTGTTTCCTATATAAGTCTATGTAAAACTGTGACCCACGGAGTGGGGTCAAATTTTACCCCAGGGTCGCCCTTTGAACAAACTTGGTAGAGGACCATAATAGTAAATGCAAACTATTAAACCTCTGGCTCTTGCAGTTTCAGAGAAGATTGTTTTTTCCTATATATATATGTCTATATAAAACTGTGAACCCCAGGGCGCGCCCAAGTTTGACACCAGGGTCACCATTTGAACAAACTTGGTAGAGGACCATAAGCTTATAGCAAAAGCAAAATATTAAACCTCTGGCTCTTGCAGTTCCAGAGAAGAAGATTTATTTCAGTTTTTCCCTATACAAGCCTATGTAAAACTGTGACCCCCGGGGCAGGGCCAAATGTGACAACAGGGTCACCATTTGAATAAAATTGGTAGAGGACCATGAGCTTTTAGCAAAAGCAAAATATTAAACCTCTGGCTCCTGCAATTTCAGAGAAGAAGATTTTTTAAGTTTTTCCCTATACATGGCTATGTAAAACATGTGACCCTTGGGGCGGGGCCAAATGTGACCCGAGGGTAACCATTTGAACAAACTTGGTAAAGGACCATAAGCTCATAGTAAATGCAAAATATCAAACTTCTGGCTCTTGTAGTTTCCCAGAAGATTTTTTAATTTTTTTTCCTATATAAGTCACCATTTGAACAAACTAAGTAGAGGACCATAAGCTGATGCTATAAGTAATACATGAGAGCTCCGTGCCATGTGGTTCCAGAGAAGAAGATTTTTTTTCAGTTTTTCCCTATACAAGCCTATGTAAAACTGTGACCCCCGGGGCGGGGCCAAATGTGACCCCTGGGTCACCATTTTTGAACAAACTTGGTAGAGGACCATAAGCCTATACCACATGCAAAATATTAAACCTCTGGCTCTTGCAGTTTCAGAGAAAATGTATTTCATCTTCGACATGCATATTTCATATGGAACTGAAGCACACTATGATTTGTATCTTCCAGATCACCTCTAGTACCTTTAAGATCACCTCTAGTACCTTTAATAATTTACTTTATATAACACAAACTGAAGAAACTGACCTGCCAAATAACGCAAAATTACGCTACTGTGTATAAAAACTCTACCCAGGTGTTTCGGTCAAACAATAATGTATATGTGCCGATTAAAAGAAAGGTTTGTTCAAGGGTTCAAAAACTACCCTCGAAACAATATGCGTAAAATGAATTACGAGTTGGTAACTTAATTCGAAGCTCCAGTTTCGAGGTTGATGTAAAATTTGGCTGTTGTTGGTGGGAAAGCTACTTTAAATGAATTAAACCCGTGTAAAATTAATGCGAGTAGCAGTAACTGCCTGAATCACCTCCCTTCTAGCCCAAGCACTCTCTCATGTAAACAACCTGGTCCTGATATTTGGTCTCCTTTGTGTTTATCATTGTACCAGTATTGCAAATAGATGGTGTGTATTTTCAATAGCATTTTTTGCATAAATAAGTACCATTTCAAACGATATGTCCTTCAAAAATTTGCTTGAAAGGGTGTTTTTTTCCGGTATTTTTCTTCATAACTATTCGCAACTTTTAAACAAAAACAAAAAATGCTTGCAATGGTTTATAATTGGGTAATAAAATGCATACTGATATCGCGAAGCAACAATGAAGACCTGGCCTTGAATTCACCAACCATTCTTGAGAATATTCTTAAGACTTAAGCTCAAGTATGCAAATTTCAATCACATATTTCTATAAGTTTAACGGATAAATGTTCATAAAAAGCTGCTATGTATAACTAAGATAACTTCTATTAAATAGCAATTTCATACGGTTGCTTATCTATGAAGGTCATGGGAATATTTGTGTTTGAAATTTTAGTACTTGGGCTCAAGTCTAAAAATAGTCTGAATGGGCCAGGAAGACAAAGGTGAACCAAATGGTTGGACCTGGTTGTTTGGGGAGAGTTATCAGGGGAGACAACACACTGTTGTTCCTCCTTTAAAATATACCTACCAGAGGCCCTTGACGAAATAAGACTCAGGTATTGTTGTATGGTACATCGGGTGTCCACGTCTATCTCGACGATGTCTATGTAGCTATTAATCAGGGGGATTAAACCTGGGAAATCATCCTGCAAGTGGAAAATATTGTAACTACGGTATTATTTTTCTGTACTTTGGGAACATAACCATACCGTAACAGTTGGAAATATTAGGGTGATTTTCATAAAATTTGGAAAAATTACGATGAAACATTGATTTGATATTTGTATCTTTAATACTGTATTCAGTACACTAAGGTCAACAGAGGCATTTAAAAGCATTTTGCTCTCAGTACTTGTCACACTAATGCTTCTATCTTATTTTTATTTTTTTCAATTGGGAATTTTTGTCCAAAAATATGTTTTGGCATTGGGAATATATAGAGTTTAATAACCAGTGTTTTTGAGATACGGGAAATATCTCCCGAGGTAGAGAAATGGCCCCGATATATCGGGGCCATTTTTCTACCGAGGGAGATATTTTCAGTATCCACTGGTTATTAAATTACATATTACATAATTTAAAATGATATTTTATTAATATTTCTAATGATTCATGCCCTTTTACACTAGTTTGCACGAGAACGCCAAGACGACGTTACGTCATACAAACAAAACAAGTGGAGCCGGAACTCTTTGTTAATTTCCGTTATCTGTATTTCCTAGTGGCGGAATCTGACGAAGACGTCCGTAAAACAATCGGAACATCATTTGGCATTCCCGCCACTGACGGAAAAGGCCGAGCAATGTGTTCCGTTTGCAATGTGCAATGTGGAGCAAACGAGTAGATACAGCTTTTCTATTCCCAGAATGTCCAATACAAATCACAGACAAATATGTAATATAGCCCAATAACGGTTACAAAAACAGCCAAATAATAACACTGAACTATCATATTAAAGCGACACATGGAAATTTTGATTTCGTTAAAACCAGTGGTGTTAACTTAGTTTTCTACATAACTTGCATATTTGCAAATGATAACAGTTTTTCATTAAACTAACAATTGCTTATTTTGCACTAATATATTTAAACCTATGGTAAAGAAAAATGAAAGATCAAAATTTTATTTCATTATATGCGATCAAGTTTAATGTCAAAATGATACTGGATTAATAACAAACTGAGGTGCTTCTCCAGGGCTTTTTTGTCGGAAATAGGGGAAGATAATATGCAGATATTATTGACAAGCAAATAAAACTGCTAACTGTATATAAATGACTTCAACAAATAAAATGAAAACTGATCACAATAACATAAATTTAAAGAGAAATTACACGAATTATAAGCCAACTGCAAGTATTTCCATCTTTGCTGTTAATTATTGATCTAAAGTTATTTGACTTCGAGATTAAGGTTTTCATCTTTGATTTTACACCGTGGGATATATATACTGAAATGAAAAAGAAACGCAGGGTGCGTATTTCCGCTATATATTGCATATACTGCACACTTATTTCCATATATAATCCAAGGAAATCCCAAGATGTTTTGTAAAAAAAAAGAGTGCAGTTAGTTAGAGAAAGGACACAACTGTGATGTTGTAGACATTTTAATCACAGTACACGTTGCAACAAGAACTTCATAAATGCTGAAATTCCTCTTTGAAAAATTGAGCCAGTTCAATACTGTATTTAATGTTAAGTGATTGCAACATTTAAAGCCTAAGTTTGCTCACCTGCTTGAGCCAAATGCGCATTCTGACGATAATGAAACTTTAAAGGGGTAACCATTGGTGTGTTCAGTGCTGTTTAAACCTCCTTTCTAAAAGGACAGGTCTAATGTCGCTCTGTACCATTCGATTAGCAGTAGCATATTAAACATACAATATATAGCGGAAATACGCACCCTGCGTTTCTTTTTCCTTTCAGTATATTTTAATTCTTGCAAACACTATTCCTCAGTATGGCAATCAAGCTTATGGAGAGCACTTTTCCCAATACTTTAAAATTAATGCTAATTTAATGTTTCAGATTTGTTTATCATTCTAATTAGGAAAATATGCATTAAAATTGGGAATTTTTTTCAAGGGGAAACCGCCGATATTTGGTAGTAAAAACTACGAAAAAAATCACTGTGGATGCTCCCCAAATTGGCTGCTTTGTATTACAAAAGGTAATAGAATTTAAATAAAACTAGAGTTATGGTTCAATTTGCTCTACACACCCTCGTATTGCCCTTTATCATTGTGTGAAGTTTCATTGCAGTCCCATTAATAGTTTTCGAGTCCTACTCTGGACAAGAATTACAAGTATAAAATTACCAAGGGAATAACTCTAATTTGAATGAGGATATAGTTATGGTTCGTGTGTTCTGCACTTTCTCTCATCGCCCTCTTTTATTGTGTGAAGTTTCATTGCAGTCCCTTTAGTAGGTTTTGAGTTATGCACCACGTAAGAATTATAAGTATAAAATTACTAAGGGCAATAATTCTAATTTAACTGAAAACAGAGTTAATGTTCTTGCACTCTGCATTTCATCTCAAATACCCTCTATCATTTATATGAAGTTAAATTAAGATAGCATTCTGCATTTACTCTCATTGCCCTCAATCATACTGTGAAGTTTCATTGCAGTCTCATACATAGTTTAAAAGTTATGCTTTGGACAAGAATTATAAGTATAAAACTACAAAGGGCAATAATCTTAATTTAATTGAAAAGTTAATGTTCTTGCACTCTGCATTTCATCTCATTTATGTGAAATTTCATTGCAGTACTGTAATAGCTTTGAAGTTATTTTCCTGACAAGAATTCTAAACATAAAATTACAAAGGGCAATAACTCTAATTTGAATGAAGACAGAGTTACGGTTCTTGCACTCTGCACTTTCTCTTATTACCCTCTAGCATTACGTTTTAATGCAGTCCCATAAGTACTTTCGAAGCTATGCCCTGGACAAGAATTATAAGTATAAAATAATAAAGTGCAATAACTCTAGTTTGTAGTAGTATATTTTTCTTTCATTTCTTACGTTTTTTACCGTCTTCGTCAAAAAAAAAAATCACCTACCTACCCACTTATAAACTCCTGGGTCATAGATTGTTGTAATAGACGACTCCTTTTGTTATTTGAGTAATCTATCAATCAAGCTTAATTTGTACAGAAAAGATGTACTCTCAGTTTTTTGCTAGTGCTGAACATTTTAACTTTTTCTCATAACAACTCGCATTTTGTTAGTTTGCGAGTGCCAAATTCGAGCCCTGTACATATCATATTAGTGAGTGTTACCTTTCCATGGATTATTTCATCGATGGTCAGTTCTGTATACTCGTCCTGAAGCCTACACCTGTTGCCTTCACAACACTGGCTCACTGATTCCTCAGCTTCCGGCGGTGAACAATCTTTAAATATTAAACCAAAAAGGAAATTATCTCAATCCTGCCAAAACATGTCATTATTTACATCTCATATTTTCACAAACGTTTTTAATTTGCGAGTGAAATGACAAATAGTTATATACTTCACAATAAATCATCATATACATTCTTCTTCCTCTATTCTAATGGCCTTTAAAATGTGAAAATTGCGCACAATGAAATATTTACAACAGTCATTGCCATGTGTCATTGTACAACATCCCCTATGTGGTTAACCGTTGCAAGGTTAGAATACAACCACTGCAATCCCGCTAGAGGCACCCCCTCCTTCATGTTCATTTTGTCATTTTCAATCATGTTTATTCAAGGTCTTCATCATGACACCGCATAAACAAACGTGGAAACGTGGTGTCATCGTAAACAGTCTATTATAGAAATTGCAGTAAATCTGCAGTTCTGCAGGAAACAAGGTTCTAGGCCCATTCTCCATATTGCATCTTGATGTAAGTTCACTCCTGTTAGGTGTCATAAACCTTTCATGCGCTGGTGCGCCATACAACCCAATTAAATTAAATTCAATTCAATTATACAACATCCGCCATCATGCGACTTCCTTGGTCACGTGCATATATTCCTGCTATACATCTGGGCCCTGTTTTATTAAACATCTTACGATAAGTCTTAAATTTTAAAATCGTTCACTGCAGACAAGTTTGTGTGGACGTAGTGCAGAAATATCACATGTATAAGAAAATGACATGAAATCAGGTTTATTTGAAAAGTGTAATTTATAGTGAAGCATTCAATTGATTTACGATCAAAATCGTAAGTTGTTTCATAAAACGGGGCCCTGGCTATTCATTAGCCTTCGCCAATCGCCATTAGCCTTCGCCAATCGCCATAGGCTAGACAAACTTTAAAATGGCTAAATTTCTGTCTAGTGTTTTAGCAAATTTTGGCTCATACATATGAACGTTTGCCACTGACTTTTTCATGAGTGTGACCATGTTTGTATTAACATCCTTCAGTGGTTCCCAGTCTAATCATAAGAACTGCTGTAATATGATAATGTTAATACTATAAATTGTAAGAACTGCTATAAAGCGCATACTACCACTTGCCTTAAATGTTGCTAAAGTGGCTAAAACATTTTAAACAAAAAAATCCACTTGGTTAAATAAAATACGAGGGGTGTTCCGTTAATTATGCGACTGCTGTAATATTTCGCGGAACTCGTGCAATATTTACATGAAACCATTTCGTATCGATAGAGTGATCACTGACGCGTGTCAAAGATAAAAATCTCATTCATACATTCACTGACCTTGGTGCAATGTACATTGCTTTATAGCGTATTTGTTACACTATATGCAAAATGACTGGCAAACCAGCAGAAAATGTGCTTGAAATTAGGGCCTATAGTAGAGATATGTCATTATTGGGTTGAAGTCGAAAGATATTCACCAAGGTGTGTGACTTTATGGGGATGGTCAAATGTCGTATAGTACTGTTTGTAGGTGGGTGGCCAAATTTAAATCCGGGCAACAGTGCTTGAAAGATACTGCTCGCCCTGGTCGTCCTGTGACCAAGAAAAATGTTGAAAAAATCCGTGAAATCCTGAAAACTGATGCTCGATACACATTAAGACAATAACTCGGATGACAAACTTGTCGTTAGCACAAGTTCATCTAATTTTGAAAAAGCATCTGAAAGTTAAGAAAATAGATGCAAGATGGATACCGCATTTGCTGACAGAGGACCAAAAAAAGTTAAGGGTTACAACAGCGAAAAAACTTCTGAAAATGTATCCGAAATACAGCAAAAAATCATTTGATAATTTAGTAACGGGTGTTGAAACGTGGGTCCATTATTATGAGCCAAAAAGAAAGCTTTCTAACCAAAAAATATGAAACGAACAATTATTGCCAAACGAACGTGAACTGTTAAGAAGGTTCTGTATGTCTGTATGCAATTTTTTTCACTTTTCACTACCAACGGTCCCGCCATACAGATGGCGGTTCCAAAAGGCAGAACTGTCAAAGTTCGGTTTTATAAAAACGTCGTATTGAAACAATTGAAGAAGTACTACAAACAGCATGCCCTATAACAGGTCTGAAGTATGTTCGTCTTCTGCATGACAACGCGTCCGCCCACAAAGCCCGTATTGTAACAGACTTTTTGGAGTCAGAGAAGATCACCGTTCTCCCGCAACCCCCTTAATCGCCAGACCTGGCCCCCTGAGACTATTTTCTATTCCCAAGACTAAAAAATCACTTATCTGGGAAGAGATAAAACTCGAGGAATGCCCTGGGATCTGCTGTTTACCAGTGTCTTAAGGGTGTACCTGTTCATGAATACGAAAAATGTTTTCAAAAGTGGACTGCGCGGCTCAAAATGTATGTTTCGGCTAATGGGAAGTACTTTGAAGGAAATCGCAAAAACAATTGATCAATAATGATTATAGTATTCTAGTATCAATACCAATCGCATTATTTACTGAACACCCCTCGTATTCGCCAATGAGGTTTAATATATTTTAGTCGAATGGATAGCCTAGTATATCGTAGATTACAACGCAATATTTCAAACATGACTAATAGTATGTATGTTTTACGATAGAACATAAATTACTCAAAATGTCCTACCCGTCAAAATATCCTTCCTAAAATAGAACTTCTGCTCCTGGATGGCGTCTCGCTTAAACGCTCGTTCCAGATTCTCGTCCACCTTCGACAGAGGAATCACAAACTTCAGTTGGAACGTCAGAATCACCCTCGTCATCAATACAAGAAACGTCACATAAGCCGCATTCTCAAAATCCGTCAGCTGAACTTCCATTGGTCGGAACTCAACGCGCCATCCAATGTTGCTGTGAGGTGGCGGGGGCTTAAACCGCATTGTTTGCCAGTTGGTTGATTGTATGTTCTGGAAAATGTATGTTTGTGGTTAAATGGCACTTTCAACAATCTTTCAGTCATGTCACGACAAGTCTACTTTTGCATTGAAAATACTTGCTCAAAAATAATTTTCGCATGTGAAATTTTCATTTCTCAATAGATTTTGAAAAGTAAGGTATTTTTATTTACCACTAAAAATGTCTGTTTTACTGGTATACACCTTATTTAGACCCTGGTTGAATTTTGTCTTAAAAGTCCAGAAAACCTTTGGCTGAAACAAGCGCCCTGAACAATACATTTAGATACGGCTAGCTTGACCTTGACGGACTGATTGACCTTGATCTAACATGCTGTTTGGCGTAACGTAGGTCAAAATAGGTCAACTGAGCAAGACCAAACATATCATCCATCTAACATATTAGGATGATGGGGATAACCTGTCTTTTGACCTAGATGAAGCTTAGGTTGACTGACCTTGACCTAACATTAGGCGGATTAGTATAGTTTAGGCTAAAAATATTGACCTTGACCTAACAGATTGGTGAAAATTAGGTTGATCAACATGTTAGGTCAACTAACCTTGACCTAACATTAGTTTGTTTGGCATAACATAGGTGGATTGACTGGTTAGGTTTATTAGCTGTTGTTTAAACTGGGTTCAAGTACATATTAATACTGAGTTTATTTAAGATCCCAGATGCAGAAAAACATGTATGGACATGTCAACGTATTTCTATATCATTCTTTTAAAACCACTCTTATCACTAGGCGAGTCTTATTTTAAAACTGACCTTTTTATGCACATATCAACATTTGTGTGAGTGTAAAAGTGTTTATTTATCCTTGCTATATTGCACTGGGCACTGTGTACTTTAGTAAGCAGACCTCAGTTTAAAACCTCATCCGAAGGACCAGTCAAATTTGAGTATTTTTAAGTATTTCTATAATTAAATGCAATAGAATGTACGGTTCCTGGACTGCCAAACCTAAGTGCAAACCATTAGACCACGGTAACACATTGACACTTAATCAAAATTTATCCTGATCTTGATCAAGTGTTACCTCGAAATGGTCCGTATCTTCTTCATCGTCCTGGTCAATTTTTTCACTGAACAATGAAATTGGGTCCCTTATAAATAAATGTGCCATGTGTTTCGCTAGGAGATCATCTATATCTGGAAACAGACGATGGTACAGGTATTAACATGCAGTTTTAGACATCTAATACAAGAATTATCAAAATCTCGATTAATTTGTCGGAATCCTATCTCGATTATTTCTAAGAAGGAATCCATATGGGTAACATCATACTAACATGGCCATGTTCTAGAACCCGGTAGATTCCCACAAAAAGGTATTCGCAGCCCAAATCAGCATTATCATAAAACTGCGATGCAATTTAGCCGATTGTTCTATCTATCGTTCATGTATATGAAAGCGGTGAATACATGTACATCCTTCATCTGCATTATATATATATATAAAAACCTGCAACACAAACCACACATTAAAGTCCCTGTCACGCTTCAACAGGAAAATTTTACAACAGATGTACACCATTTCTAAACCTACTGATGACGAGGTATATGTATAAATTACATATTTTGAGAATCCAAACTCTACAGACACAATATAAACGGCTTTAACCAGCCAAGCATAATCCAAAAACGCGAGCGTCGAATTATCAACTCATAATTTTAAGCATATTCAATCATGGGAATCTTACACATACATCATTATATGACCTGAATACCTGGATAGAGTTTTGATAAATGGTTTTGTAGTGTAATTTCACCGTTATTTGGTGGGTCAGTTTCTTTAAAAAGCGTGGCAATATCGTTTACATAGCAACAGTGCAATATTTTCTGTCCAGTTAACTTTTGACTAACAAAAGCTCTTTAAAATGTATTCATCTTGAAGGCACACATGCTTTGTTTGTTTGTATGGTGTTTTACGTCATTTTCAACACATGTAAGGTTATATACGACGGTCGATTTTTTGTGGTGGAGGCAGACCACCCACTTTTCCTGGGTAGAACCAGTACTGTACACCTCCCACCACCCATAAGAATCGACACTTCCTCACTTACAAGTCGAGCTCCCAGTGGGATTCGAATCCGCAGCGGTGAGAGGCGAAGGTTTACAACGCAACGTTTTAACCATTCGGCCATGGAACTGCATCTGAAAGTAAGCTCTTTTAAAAGTACATATAAATCTGCTGTATGTTTTACAATTTACAATTTTACAACGTAAGTCCAGTTTTTATAATTGTTTTTCAGAGACATAGTATAGAATATGTACCTCCTTTCCTCAGTTCTGCGTACAAGTCCTTATCATAGACTAGATCGATGTCATTGTCTATATCGTCAGGACTCGCGAGGTAACTGTCGATAGAGTCATACCGGGACTTGTTTATCACAAATTTGTTTTCTTTTAAAGGCTGAAAAAAAACACGGACATGAAAGTATTTTATGCTTCAACTAGTCCCCTATAGTTTTCCAATATTTTACATTGACAACATACATCGATATCCCTAATTAATGCAATTAATTCCTGCCTATATATGAAAGGCAGATGTTCTCGGTAATAATAATAATAACAGAGTGCTCTAAACCTAATACTGGATATGAAAAGTTAAGGTTATGCGTGGAAAAAATAACATTTTGTCAGTTTAAAATTCTGAAACGACGGACAGACACAAGACATTGGACAAAGAGATCCAATTGTAATGTTATATTTTTTTTAAAAAGGCGAAGCAAAAACAATTATAACTCAATCAGAAATTCCCAATCTTGACCACCCATGAAAGATTCTTAAAATTGTGTTAGATATAATATAAACAAAATTGTGGCTGAAAATGAATAACACTAAAGGCACCACCCTAATGCTATTATATTCATTTGCATAAATTGTGCTTGAAGTAAAATGTTTGTTTACAAATATATTTAGGACTTCATTTACCTTTAATCCCCTTTCCTCTTGTGTTCTGTCATCTACTGACTGAGATATGACCGTCCAGCGGGTGTCAAGGTCAGAGACATGACCTCTATAGAGGGGGGAGGCTGCACTCAATGCCAGCTGTAAAATATATATAGTCTTGACATCAGAGCTAAACTCAAGGCCATTGGCAAAGGTCAAAAGTCAAGGCCAACTGCATACACATGAGGCATAGCCACAGGTCAAAAGTCAAGGCCATCCACATTAAGGTATCTAAAACATAATACATCTAACAGATATAATAACATATCATTGGCAAAGGTAAAGGCCAACCACATACATGCACACATATATAGACAAAAGGTCACTGACAAAGTTTAAAGTCAAGGCCAATCACATAAGTGTATCACCTTGAGGGTTAATGACAACTGGTTTCTGTAACTTGTTAATGTATACAAGTTAATTTTTCAAAACACCCATGACATTAGTGAATTTACCGAGGTAAGCTGACTTACTATTATAACTGAGGTAAGCTGGATTACTATGACAACCAAGGTAAGTTGACTTACCAAAACAACCAAAGTAAGCTGACACTATGATAACCGATGTAAGCTGACTAACCATGACAACAGAGGCAAGCTGACTTACCATGACAACCGAGGTAAGCTGGCTTACTATGAAACTGAGGTAAGCTGAGTTATCGTGACAACTGAGGTAAGCTGACTTACTATTATAACTGAGGTAAGCTGGATTACCATAACAACCAAGGTAAGTTGACTTACCATGACAACCGAAGTAAGCTGACTTACTATGACAACTGAGGCAAGCTGACTTACCATGACGACCGAGGTAAGCTGACTTACTATGACAACTGAGGTAAGCTGAGTTATCATGACAACAGAGGCAAGCCGAGTTATCGTGGCAACTGAGGTAAGCTGACTTACTATTATAACTGAGTTAAGCTGGATTACCATGACAACCAAGGTAAGTTGACTTACCATGACAACCGAAGTAAGCTGACTTACTATGACAACTGAGGCAAGCTGACTTACCATGACAACCGAGGTAAGCTGACTTACTATGACAACTGAGGTAAGCAGAGTTATCATGACAACAGAGGCAACCCGACATCATGACAATCGAGGTAAGCTGACTTATCATGAGAACCAAGGTAAGCCAACTTACCATGACAACCGTGGTTAGCCAACTTACCATGACAACCAAGGTAAGCTGATTTACCATGAGAACCGAGGTAAATACCATGATAACCGCAGTAAGCTGACTTACCATGACAGCTGAGGTAATCTGACTTACCATGGCAATCGAGGTAAGCTGGCTTACCTTGAAAATGGAGGTAAGCTGGTCTATATCATGACAAACCATAAGCTGATTTAGCAATACACCAAGGTAAGTTGGCTTATCATGACAACCAAGATAAATTGACACACCATGACAATAAAGATAACATAAATTAGTATGACAAACAAGATAAGATGACTTACCATGACAACAAAGACAAGGTGACATACCATGACAACCAAAACAAATTGACATACCATAACAACCATGATAAGCTGACCACGAAGGTAAGCAGACTTACCATGATAGGACAGAGAGGTGTAAGTTGGTCATACAAGGTCCGTGCTTCATCGATATTACACGCTTGAAAAGTAACCTGAAGGCAGCTACATCCCATACCTGCAGATACAAACACAGTGGTTTTTTTATGTGTTTTGTGAATGCAGCCTGTGCCATTGTGAAAAATAGCGGCATTTTCTAGAAATTGTGAAAATTGTGAAATATTATAACAAAAGAAAAAGAAACTTTTTTCACTTTTATTTTCAGTTTAATATCCCTTGGTTTTAAGTTTTGTTTTTGGTAAATACAGACTAGTTTGGACACCAGCTTATATTAAGACTAGTTTCCTTACTTTTTTCTTTTTCTTTTTTTTTCTTTTTTTCTTCCTTTTTTTCTTTTTTTTTTTTTTAGATTGTGAATTTTTTGGATATAATTGTGAAAAAAGTATACTTTTTGGCATTGTGAAGGGGCCGAATAACGGCCCCAAATTAGGCTTAAAAAAAACACTGATTAACACAATATGGAAGAGTTAGTATTGCCATTTCATCTCGATTGGTTAAGCACAAAGGGGCTGAACCTAGCCCTTGATCCTCACAAAAACAGGAGATGCCTCCTTGTTAAAATAACTAAAATCCATACAATGTCAGAATATTGCAAAATAATGAAAAATATTAACCAAACCTTTTTTGAATTGCTACCTTCTAATTGTAACAAGATAACCTCTGAGCTTGTTTTGCGATCAACTATATTTATAAGATAAAACTCTTCCGAGTTTCTTTTAAAGGGAATGTAGCGACACAGCCAAACAAGCTCTGTTATTGAGAGTTCTGAAAAACTTGGAAAAATGTGAAAGAATTATCGAAATCGGATGATAAACAAAAAAGATATGACCATTTAATGGTTGTTCTAAAACGAATATGGGAGCCGCCCTTTTTAGAACTATGACATCATAGTTCCATATTACCATATATGGAATATTGATAAATATCATTTAAAACGAAGAAAATCACTGCAAATGAATGATTTTTTTTTACTGGTCATATAAAGCATTACTGCCATTAAGTATTACATATTTTTCATAAAGTTGTCATTTTTTCCCTATAAATCAGTAAATGTTCATATTTATAAATATTCCATATATGGTCATTTAGAACCGTGATGTCATAGCTCTCAAAATGGCCGCTTCCATATCAGTTTCAACAGAAACTTCAAATGATCATATCTTCTTTGTTTATCATCTGATTTTGATAATTCTTTCACCCTTATTCAAGTATTCCAGAACTCTCAATAATACAGATGATTTGGCTGTGTCGCTACATTCCCTTTAAGATCCAACTACATTTATAAGTGCTGAAGTGGTTTTGAGATAAACTTTAAGTATGTAATACGTTTCTATCAGTAAAGAGCAATAACTCCTGAAGGTATGTACCGAAGGCAATACAATTAAACTCGGCATGCTTGCATTGTGAACAATTCTTCTTCAATACGTTTAAAACGCTAACCTACCCAAGTTACTTCACCTGTACTTCACTATACTGATGCTGTGAACTTTTCCATTAAGACATACATGGGACCCCAGGAAGGCACTTTTGGAACTGAACACCCTCATAGATGCAAAATTGAGTTTGAAGAATGAAATTTCAGAAAATAGGGTTCACCCATAGATGTTTATTAAATTGCCTTCCTGGGGTCCCGGGTATGTTTTAGTGGAATAGCCCCATGTACAAAATTTGGGATTACCAAACTAAAGTTCTAAAGTTTTTGAGCTTTACTTTTTTTTTTTCAGTCAAGGACAATAACTACTAAACTTGCTGGTGTTAGGTTATATAATAATGTATATGTACATGTACCAATTAAAAGTAGTTTCATTCACGGGTTCTTAAAATACTCGTGATTAAATCTGGATAAAATGAATTATGAGTTGGGAACTTAATTGGACGCTCCAGTTTTGGGGTTTAGCCTGGCTGGTTAAAGCCATTAATACTGGGTCTATAGAGTTTGTATTCTCAAAATAGGTAAATTATATATAATATATACATCGTCGTCAGTAAGTTTAGAAACGGTGCACATGTTGTAAAATTTGGCTGTTGTTGGCGCGATAGTTACTTTTAACTTTTTACTGAGTGGAAATGATTGTATGAATGGACAGACTGAATCCAACTAAACTTTGTATGTGGTTTGTGTCTGGTATAAAAATAATCCCTTCCTAATTACCGGTGTATTGTTACAAGCAATGACGCCATGCCCTACAGTGAGCACAACCGTACAACTCACCAAATCCCATGCTGTCCATGTAAATATGGTCTGGTTTAGCCGCCCCCTCACTCTCCCCTTGATCTCCATACTGCTGCAGGTCCTCAATGAACGGTTGTGGTGTGTTGGTATCTTTGTATACTGAAATCAGAATCGGAATGGATAGATGGTGGTGATGATGATGGTGGTGGTGATTATGATGATAATATTGATTATTATGATGATGATGATGTTGATGATTTAAATGATGATGGAGAGGATGGTGATGATGATGATGGTGGTGATTATGATGATGATGATGATGATAAGTTCCTGCTGATGATGATGATAATGTTGATTATTATGATGATGTTGATTTAAATGATGATGAAGAGGATGGTGATGATGATAACGAGGATGATAACGATAATGATGATTATGATATTTGTGTTAATGATGATTACGATGATGCGAAATGGTGATATGCTTAACGACTTTCACGATCATAGTGCTTTTTTAATATCCAGTTAACTTGCTAATATTTATTATGACATTGATTCTTTTTATTTTTACAATGGAATATCAAATGAATAGTCTATAAATATAAGTAGTTCATGTATACAATATTTTAAATTGCAACGAATGCTGACAGAATGTAATTAATTAATATTAATTAATAATATTTGTATTCTAAAACATGTTCATTTAGTAGTAAATTGCCTCACTAGGTATATTAATTGCCACCTTTTCCCCTCTTCTCAGTCGTATGTTCCGTGTGAGGGTGCTGAAATTAGAAAAAATAAATATTTTTTTTAATAAGTCTGGATACAGTGTTTTTTTATGTGTTTTGTGAATGCAGCCTGTGCCTGTGCCATTGTGAAAAATAGCGAAATTTTACTAGAAATTGTGAAAATTGTGAAATATTATAACAAAAGAAAAAGAAACTTTTTTCACTTTTATTTTCATAGTTTAATATCCCTTGGTTTTGAGTTTTGTTTTTGGTAAATACAGACTAGTTTGGACACCAACTTATATTAAGACTAGTATCCTTACTTTTTTTTTCTTTTTTTTTTTTAACTTTTTTTTTCTTTTTTTTTAGATTGTGAATTTTTTGGATATAATTGTGAAAAAAGTATACTTTTTGGCATTGTGAAGGGGCCGAATAACGGCCCCAAATTAGGCATAAAAAAACACTGGGATATCCAGATAAGCATTTTTTCATTGTCGGAACCCACGGTTGATTAATTACGTTATACGGTTGATTGATTATGTTATCACTCCATTCATCAATGGCATATTTCAGCATTAAAATATGGAAAATCAGCTTTGAAAAAATAAATTAAGAGTAAAATCAGCCTTTTAAATGTAATGTTTCAGTACAAAAGACATACTGGTTGTGAAACAGATATCGTCATTCATCAGATGTTGACATTATCAATAAAATGCTTCCTGTGATTATTTTTCAACCCCACTTTACAAATCACTAGACACTATCATCAGATGATTGGAGATGAACAAAACACATGTTAACAACAACTCTCAAACCAACCTGTCTATCTATATAAATACCCCAGTCATTTCTCCTTAAATGATGAATGTCGAGTAAATTACACCCGATGGTAGTTGAAAAATTAAATTTATATAAAAAAAAAATCCAAATAGATTTTTTTTGTATTCAATGGTATATATAGAGGATCTTACATGAGTACTCATTCATTATTGAATTTATTAATCGAGTTGGCAAAATAATATAATGCGAGGCTCTTGCCGAGCATAATATCATTTTTGCTAATGAGTCTAATGGGTTTAATTTATTGGATTTTGCCTGTCGCTTTAACATGCGAAACCGACATAAACTGTGAGAATTGGACATAGTCATTATAGATTTTTTTGACAGCGCATACTAAATTTATTTGCATACTTATACAACTAGTGGTATATCGAAAATATAGAATGATGTTATTCCACTCCCACATCGTAAGTTATGTGATAATTATGTGTTAATTAATAACTGCACAAGTTTTCATCATCCCAAAACCGGGTTATTCGGTATTAAATTGAAGATGACGATAACTACTACATTCTGATTCAGCGCAGACGACAGGCCCAGACAACAGGCCCAGACAACAGGCCCAATTCAGTTTATATTTAGTAATGGTCATGTGACACTTGTTACCGAAAACAGAAACAATGTAAACAGATATTATTTACGGCAAAGTGGTAAGCTTCTCTACTGGCTAAAATATTTATGACATGATTATTTTAGAACCTACAAAATGTCAAAAGCAACAAAACCATGACAATTACTCACAAACTAAAACAAACAAATTCAGAAAACTATGGCTATAACTCCGGCATTATAGGTGGGAACTGGCTGGTTATTGAATTTTGCCTAGATACTATGGCCATAAACCTTGTCCTAAATATATGTTATTTGTCGGAAACGTTATTTGTCGGAAACGAAAGTCGATTTTGAAAATCTAAGGGCCATAAGTCCAGCAATATAATTGCAATCTAGCTGCTTATTGACCTGGGCCTAGGTATTATGGCCATTAACATTGTCCTAAAGTTTCATCAAGATCTGATTATAAATATTAAACTTATTAATTGAGAACGAAATTCGATTTTGAAAAATACAAGGGCCACAACTCTGGCAATATAGGTGCAATCTGGCTGGTTATCAAAGCAAGTCGAGATATTAATTATAAGGCCATACATATTGTCCTAAAGTTTCATCAAGATTGGATTATATTTGTTTCAGTTCTTATAAATTCTGAAACCACTAACATCTTCAATTTCAAAAACAAACGGTCATAACTCCGACACTATAGGTGCGATCCAACTGGTGATGATATCAAACCTGACCTAGATATTATGGCCATTAACAATGGTCAAAGTTTTGTCAAGATTGATGATAAATATCAAAGTTATTGGTCAGAAATGAAAGTTGATTTTTAAAAATTCAAGGGCCATAACTCTGGCAATTTTGGTGCGATCTGGCTAATATCATTACATGGTCCGAGTATTAACTTTCATATCCCATCCAACCCCTTTTTCCAAGAAGCGAAACGGGGCTGGCTGGGGTATGAAATAAAACCTTATTTTTGGAATAAAAAAGTTTGTATATTGTAAAATTAAAACATTCAATAGGTAATTTTAAACAGGCTATGATGGTGCGGTCGGTAGCACGGCAGATTTGTAACCGGAGGCCTTGTTTTCAATCCTCCCTGGTGCCACTGAGTTTCGTCGGTGTGTTCTTGGGCAAGACCCTTATCTTTAGCCTCGTCCGTCGGACGGGGACGTAAACCGGGCGGTCCGGTGTATCGGTCTATTCTCCGAGCACATTAAAGAACCATAGGAATCTATTTGATAATAAGAGTAGGGCACGGTTCCCAGAATCCTATGTATCCTTCCCCTCTCTCTGGGGAGGCTCTACATAACCTATACTGTGTTGATGAGCCATTAAACAACATTCAATCATTCACATTTTTTCAGTAAAAATGAGGGGCGTCCGTGGCCGAGTGGTTAACGTCTCTGACTTTAAATTACTTGACTCTCACCGCTGTAGGTTCGATCCCTCAGGGGCCTAGGAATCTTTATGTGAGGAAGCTATCCAGCTGGCTTGCGGAACGTTGGTGGTTCTACCCAGGTGCCGCCCGTGCACGAAAATTGCCCAGAGGGGCACCTGGGGTCTTCCTCCACCAACTGAAGCTGGAAAGTCGCCATATGACCTAAGCTGTTGGTGCTACTATAAAATCCAATTCAGTCAATCAATCAACCAGTAAAAATGTTTTTAAACGTGTTTTACTGTCAATGTATATGTTATAAAATCCGGTTAATATAAGCTTTCCCGTTGCTTAATGGAATTAAGGCGGGACCACGTAATGTCGAGAATTTGTGTGTCATTGCAGACGTAAAGAAATATGAATGTCCTCCCTTTGACGGAAATTCCAATTGCTAAAAATAACTCCTGACTGTTCACCAAGGGTCTATTTCATAAGTTAGAAATTGAGGAACTCGGCAATCATATTGAGTAATAGAAAAAGAGGTCCAAGAGGGCCTGTGGATGCTCTACTGGCTAAAGCTAACGTTGGTGTACAAGGGGCCATAACTCTGTCAAAAATCATTCAACCGGAATATATTGATTGACATGCACAACATGGCTTGGTACTGATCATCCCTGCCATGTTTCACTGAAATCTGGCCAGAGGTTCAGGAAATACTAGTCTGTACAAAGTTATTGTATTAAAACCTTTAATGGGTCATAACTCCGCCACAATTCATTCAACTGGAACAAGACAATGATATGCACAACTAGGCTTGATACTAATCTTCCTTGCCAAGTTTCATTGAAATCTGGCCAGGGGTTCAGGAAAACTAGTCAGGACAAAGCTTGAATATTCAAACCTTTAAACAGCCGCAACTCCGCCAAAAATCTTTCAACCGCAACACGGTGATGATATGCACAACTAAGCTGGTCCAGACAAAATGTGTGTATTTAAACCTTTAAAGGGCTATAACTCCACCAAAAATCATTCAACCGGATGATATGCACAACTAGACCTGGTAAAAAAGTTTCGATGAAATCTGGCCAGTGGTTCAGGAGAACTAGACCAGAAAAAGTTTGTGTATTAAACCTTTAAAGGGCCATAACTCCGCCAAATCATTCATCCGGAACTCAGTGACGATATGTAAAACTAGGCTTGGTACTGATAATCCCTGCAAAGTTTCTCTGAAAACTGGCCAAATGTATGT